>JAOTIZ010000203.1:48673486-48697112 GCA_027123425.1 Erythroxylum panamense | reverse complement strand
ATAAGGAAATGAGGAACTGGTGACAACTTCCAGCACAATCAAGACTTTAAAAATAAAAACTAAACATAAAAACATAACAGCTTCATATGTGGCTTTGTGATGGCTTCTTTGTGAACTTTCCATGAGTGAATCGTTTGTAGCTCTTGTATAGCTTGGGTCGCATAACATCACTTCCCCCCTCCAAAAAGAGCTTGTCCGCAAGCGTAAACTTTGGAAATCGTTTTTAAAGTCATCCAGCTGCTCCCACGAAGCCTCAGCTGGAGATTTACCTTGCCAATGAACTAAAACCTCAGTAATGTTGTCCCGCTGTCGTTGAGCAATAATTGCAGAAGGCAGTAGGGATGAGATGACTGGAACCAGGTCAGGCAGGGGGCACAGGAGCGTCAAGGTCACCCGAAAAGTACGGCTTCAAGCTCGAAACATGAAAAACCGGATGAATTTTAGAATTCGGAGGCAGTTCAAGCTTGTAGCAACCACACCTATACGCTGCAATACCTTGAAAGGGCCATAAAATTTGGGTAGTAACTTTTGATGCTTCCTCTGTGACATGGACACTTGTCTATATGGCTGCAACTTTAACAGGACCAGATCCCCAACCTGAAATTCTAGCTCCCTGTGTTTAGAATCATAAAACTTCTTCATCTGAAGTTGAGCATGGGCCAGGTTATGTTTGAGAAGCAGCAACACATCATCCCTTTCCTTTAATCTATGGTCGACCGCCTCCAGTTTAGCCAAGCCTGGGCAATAAGATAATAAATGGGGAGGAGGCCGACCGTAGACTACTTCAAATGGTGTAACCTTGAGAGAGGAATGATAGCTAGTATTATATGAATACTCCACCCAAGCTAACCAATGAACCCATTTAGTGGGTTGAGAACTCGTAAAGCAACGCAAATACACTTCAACCACGCGGTTAACCACTTCTGTTTGTCCGTCAGATTGAGGATGATAAGCAGAGCTAAAACAAAGCTTTGTCCCACTCAAACGGAACAATTCTCGCCAAAAAGTACTAGTAAACGTGACATCTCGGTCACTAACCATTGATTCTGGTAAGCCATGTAATTTGACTACAGTATCGAAAAATAACTTTGCCACACTAACAGCAGAATATGGGTGAGAAATAGCTATTAAGTGACAATATTTTGATAATCGATCAACAACAACAAGAATTACATTTTTACCAGACGAAGTAGGCAAACCTTCAATGAAATCTAACGAAACATCAGCCCAAATTTGGGAGGGCACGGGCAGCGGTTGAAGGAGACCCGCCGGGTGAAGGTTGTCAATTTTGTGACGTTGGCAAACCCCACAAGACCTAACAAAAGTTCGAACATCTTTTTTCATGCCTCGCCAATGAAAATCTTTAGAAATTCGAAAGAGTGTTTTTTGGTAACCTTCATGCCCTTGGCAATAAACTCCAGCTAGAACGGAAGCTATAGATTGTGACTTTTCCGGTATATGAACCCGATTCTTAAACAACAGCAACCCATTCTTCACAGTCCATTGTCCTCCCACTGTTTCAGCTTGCGCTCCCTGGATTAATTTCTGAACCACTGCTGAATTTTGTTGCTCACGTCGAATGTCATCAAACAAACTTAATTGAGGCATAGATACTGCCATAAGCTTACTATTATCTTCATCTCTCCGTGATAAAGCATCTGCAACTACATTATTTTTTCCAGCCTTGTATTCAACAGAGAAATCATAACCCAGAATTTTACTAACCCAGTGTTGTTGAGGCGGAGTTAGCAGCCTCTGTTCCAGCAAATATTTGAGGCTGTGGTGATCGGTCCGGACAATAAAATGCCTTCCCCATAAATAAGATCTCCAATGTTTGACTGCTCGTACGAGCCCAATCAGTTCTTTCTCATAAACCGGAAGCCCACGATGTCGGTCAGCCAAACCCCGACTGAAAAAAGCAACGGGATGATGTTCTTGCAAAAGCACAGCCCCAATGCCCGTAGCACACGCATCACACTCAATTAGAAAAATTTTGGAGAAGTCGGGAAGTGCTAAGACTGGTGTAGAGATCATGGCAACTTTCAACTTATGGAAAGCGTCCGTTGCTTCAGACGTCCACTTGAAGGAATTTTTGCGGAGCATGGAGGTTAATGGTGCGGCAATTATGCCATAGTGTTGCACAAACTTACGATAATATCCCGTCAAACCAAGGAAACCACGTAAGCCCTTGATCGTTGTTGGTTTTGGCCATTTTTGCATAGCGTCAATCTTTGACGAATCTGCCATGACTCCTTCACTCGAAATTATATGCCCCAAATAACAAACTCGCAACTGGCCAAACGAACATTTGGATTGTTTGAGGAATAGCTGGTGTTTCTCCAGCAACTGGAAAACTGTGCGTAAATGGCCAACATGTTCGATTTCTGTTTTGCTGTACACAAGAATGTCGTCAAAAAACACCAGTACACATTTGCGAAGATAGGGAGCAAATACCTCATTCATCAACGCTTGAAATGTAGATGGCGCATTTGTGAGACCAAACGCCATTACAAGAAATTCGAAATGACCGTGATGAGTACGAAAGGCCGTCTTTTCGATATCTGGCTCCCACATTCGAACTTGATGGTACCCAAAAACCAAATCTAATTTAGTAAAGTACCTGGCTCCATGTAGTTCGTCCAACAGTTCATCGATCACCGGAATAGGGAATTTGTCTTTTATGGTCTTTGCATTTAACTCGCGGTAATCGACACACATCCGCCAAGAACCATCAACCTTAGGGACCAAGATCACTGGAGATGAAAAAGGAGAGTTGCTTGGCCGAATCACTCCCTGTTGCAGCATTTTTGTACACTGCTTCTCAATTTCTTCTTTTTGGGCATGTGGATAACGATAAGGGCGCACCACAACCGGCTTTGCTTCGGGCTCTAATGGAATTCGGTGATCACATCGACGGCTTGGAGGTAACCCTTGAGGCTCGTGAAAGACATTAGAAAATTCTGAGAGAAGAGTTTGAATTTGTTGGTCAATGGGCTGTCTCACCGAAATAGCTTTAACTTCACATGGGTTGATCACTTTATTGTCTTTTAGACCATTTAAAGTCACGGGCTGGGATTCCACTTTAAAAGTCATCCACAATTCTTCAAAGTTCCATAGTATGGGACCCAGAGTCTTGAGCCAATTAACACCAAGCACGATGTCCACTCCACTTAGTGTAAGCACCCATGGATTAACTTTAACAGTGACATCTGGCAATTGAATAGCTATCCTTTTTACCATGCCCAAACAATCAATCATATCACCACTTGCAACCTTTGCTTTCACCCCTGTTGCCTCTTCAAGTAAGAGGCCACATTTTTCAATCATCGACATATCCACAAAGGTGTGGGTACTTCCGGAGTCGATTAAAGCTACCACCACTTTACCATTCACGCTGCCCTTCACCTTCATCGTCTGTGGTCCGCTCTCGCCAGTGATGGCATCAATCGAGATTTGGGGTTGATCTCCTTCTAAGAGCTGGCCACAACCATTTTCCTCAGCATCATCATCTTCTGAAAATTCTATCCAAAATAGATGTTTGCATTGATGCCCTCGTACAAACAACTCATCACAATTAAAACATAGTCCTTTCTTTCGTCGTTCCTCCATCTCCGTCGGAGTTAACCTTCGGATGTTGCGTGGTTTAAAATTTGGAGTTGTAGATGTGTTCGGTAGTTGCGCTCGACCGGGTTCAATGTTTCGTGCAGACTGGTAACGCCTTTCATAAAGCCGTGCAAGACTCATAGCCGATGACAATTCTTGGGGATACTGTAACACCACATCCACCGCAAGGTGATCCTTCAAACCACTAATAAAAATATCTACTTTTTGATCTTGATTGAGTGGACCAGCACGAGAAACTAATTGCTCGAATGCCCTGCAAAAATCAGCCACCGAACCTGTTTGCTTTAATTTTGCCAATTCGCCCAGTTTTCGACTATGCACTGGAGGCCCAAATCTCAGATGACAGTGGCGTTTGAATTCGTCCCAAGAGAGATTTGGAGTGGTCTCTTCCCATTGCATGTACCAAATCTGAGCGTCACCTTCCAAATGGAAAGAGGTGAGTTCCAATTTTTCATCTTCTGGAGTATTGTGGTGTCGAAAGAAATATTCACACCTATTAAGCCATCCCAATGGATCTTCTTGTCCCCCATATTTGGGAAAACTTAATTTTGTCACTTTAGCCAACGTATGCCCTTCGTTCGAGTTCTTGGTTCCTGAACTTTCCTCTCCCTCTTTTTCTTTTCCTCGATGGCCTCTACTTCTCTCCCCCACCACTGAAGCTTCAATCTTTGAGGCAACCAATTCTTTTGAAAGCTCTTCAATTTTAAGGTCTCGCATTCGATTGGCTTCCTTCTCCTCATGCAACATTTGAAGAATCTGGTTAAGTTGTTGTTGAACCGAATCCCCCATAACACCTGGCTCTGATACCAAAATGTTAGAACATGATCGAGTTTGTGGTTTGTTGATCGGTATCGAACTACTTTTCCTTGATCTGCCTATGTTTCCGGCTCAAAAGGGACCCGGGACCTTTTTCGAGATAAACTCAGAAATGGAAATTTTTCTAGAATCCCTGTAAGTCTGTACAATGGTGGCTTCTATAGCCCTAGGGAAATAACTGTCTAATTCCACTACTACGTAAAATAAGGAAATGAGGAACTGGTGACAACTTCCAGCACAATCAAGACTTTAAAAATAAAAACTAAACATAAAAACATAAAAAAACATAACAGCTTCATATGTGGCTTTGTGATGGCTTCTTTGTGAACTTTCCATGAGTGAATTGTTTGTAGCTCTTGTATAGCTTGGGTCGCATAACAGTCGGGTAGGGTTAGAAGTAGCTCGGGTGATTAACATTCCCATCAAGAGACATGCTCACACATCTAGAGTTGGCAATTGATCGGAACAAGTTAAAATTTTTTTGTATACTCGAGTGAAGTTTGAGCATCATTGAGTTAAAATTTAAGATTAAAATTTGAATTTTTAAGTCAAATTTGAGGTGGGAAAATATTTTACACGGAAGATGAAATTATAATTAATATTTTATTAAAAAATTAAAAGTAAGGATGAAATTTTATTTTTAAATAATAAATGCATATTAATTGAATAACTCTATTTTTATTTTAAAATATATTTTTCTCGTATTTTAAATTTGATGGATTTAGAATTAAATAGCTTAAGATGAGAATATACAAAAGTATTTTTTAAAGTAATCAATCATATGTAATTACATAAAAAAATTATATGTTTTTGTACTAATTAATAAATTCATTATATATCTGGTACTAAAATATTAAAATTACAAATATTTTCATGAAGGGTTGCTCTAATGTAGGATAAATAATTAAAAAATTCAATTAATTTGTTCGATTTAATCGTGAAAATTTTGAACTGATTAACTTTTCAATTTGGTTTTTAATTTTTAGATTCGATTTACTTTAATAATTCATATTATTAAAATTTGAATAATTTATTAATTAATTAGTCGGTTTCATTAATTAATTAATTTTTGTAAATAAAAATAAATCAATTAATTTTTAATTAAGAATTTTTTTCAATTAAACTTCAGATTTTTGATAAGTACAATTTTTTCAATTATATCTTAATTTTTTTTAATTTTTCAAATTTTAACTAAAATTATGTCTGTCTAATACTCATTAATCCTTTTAAATCTTAACCTGGGAATGGCAGGGTCGGATCTAAATATGACCCTAGACAAGTGAGCCCGAGCTCGAGCCTGAACCTGATTGGGTGCAAGATAGTAAGGCCATAGTCCGACTCAACTTATATTTTATTTTTTAAAAAATTGAAAATAGAAAACGACTTCATTTTTTTACAAAACTACGTTATTTCCCTTATGGCTTGTTTGGTTCATGGAATGGAATAGAGAAGGAATATAATAGTGATTCTTAGGAATAGAAAAGATAAGAAATATAATAGAATAGGTATTACTTTGTTTGGTTCAAGGAATGGAATAGACAAAGAATTTCTATTCCTGTGTTTGGTTTGAAAATATAAACTTGAAATGGCAAAGGAATAACTAACAAAAAGACCAAAATATCCTTATTATTATTATTGTTTTTATTATTAATTTTATTATTCTTATCATTAATAATAATAATTATTATTATTAATTATCTTTGCCAAATTTTCTACTTATTCCAATTCTTATTATTATTAAATTTATCAATTATTTTTATTATTAAAATGCTTATTATTATTAATTTTCTTTTCTTCTTCTATTATTATTATTATTATTATTAACTTTATTATTCTTGTTATTATTAATTATATAAGTGTAGAAATAAAAAGATATTTTAATATATTTTTCATTTTATTGTAGACAAATTTTAGAAAATAATTCAAATATTATAACTTATTTAATTTGTAAATAAATTTTTTAATATTAAAAGTATATAATTAATAGTTTGAATGAAAAACAACAGAGCAAAGGATAGAGATACAACGAGAAACAGATAATGAAGGAGAAGGCGGCTAGCGGGCGTAGCAAGATCAAGAAACAACTTGTAATCAGTCCTATAGCACATTAAATGTGATTCTCTCTCCAGACCCTACCATCCATAAACATTCAAACAAGAACTGTAATTTTGTGAATCTTATGATGTCTGCTTCTCCGGTTAACGCTTCCTTTTTAAGAAAAGAGCTAGCTACTTACCGGAGAAGACAAAAATTACGAACTGGAGAAGAGAATCACTAGCTTGAAGAAAGCCCGGTCAGTTTCGGGAGGGAG
Source organism: Erythroxylum panamense (assembly GCA_027123425.1). Taxonomy (NCBI): domain Eukaryota; kingdom Viridiplantae; phylum Streptophyta; class Magnoliopsida; order Malpighiales; family Erythroxylaceae; genus Erythroxylum; species Erythroxylum panamense. The sequence goes on along the minus strand of JAOTIZ010000203.1, from coordinate 48,690,361 downwards.
GCTTAACAGACGTCGAAGAAGGAGAAGCTTCGAAAGGCTTAACGTCAGAAGGATAAATTTGTCTTAAAAAGAATAGGCAATTGTCGAATAGATAAAGACAGGTGGGAGAAAGTTTTATCTATTCCTCAAAATTTAAGAACAGATATTCTTGAAGATTACCCATTCCGTATTTGGTTAGAAACCAAACACGGGCTTAATAATAACTTAGGAATAACAAAGGAATAGAATTGTCATTCCCTTCAACCAAACATACCGTTATAGTTATCATAAGTTACGTAAGATCAAGTCAGACCTTAGCAATCCTTGCCTAAGTCCCGTAAGGCTCAATTTATTTAAAAATCAGGCCTAAAGCTCAGTTAACTCGTATTGAGCCTGGACTCAAATGTCGTCACTATCTAAATCTTTTATTTTATTAGTTTAGCTTTCAGTCTAATTTTTAAAATACCGATAAGGATATCTAACATATATGGATTTAGAGAATAAATTTAAATTTTAATTGATTTGCAATATAGAATTTTCAAGATATTACTCTCTTATATGGTAATACCAATGTTATGAATACCGTATCGGACTTGGTATCAGATTGAGCTCTAATATAATACTGTACTATTACCAGTCAATACCAGATATCATTTCAGGTAATTTTTTTAATTTATAAAATAGTCCGTAAAATTTTTAAAATTTGCAAAATAAGCCACTACAAATTACATCACTACTTTGTACTTTCACACATTTTCAATTATAAATATTTATGATACTCTACATATATATATATTACCAAATAATTAAAGTTTGATATATGTTATACTCAATTAATTATTTACCCAAAATTAATACCTAAATAGGCAAATATTATCATTAACTATAACCGAATTATTATTAATTTCCTCTTGTTTTCAGAATTTAATAGTACCGATCAGTATTTTTTGGTATTGTTGGTACCGGCTGATACTAACTAAAAATAACCGGTGGCAACTAGTATTTAAAGCCAGTATTATCATGAATACCGTACCATATCAGCCGGTACTGTTCAGTACGGTATGTATCCATATCTTTGGGTAATTCAATGCAATGCTTGGTTCCTAAAAGATACGAGTTTTGAAAAACCGTTACTGAATTTCAGGGAAAAAAGTAGATAAGAAATGGCCGCCACCAGCTTTCCCCCATTTTCGGCTCAGATATTCTCTCTCTCGCTCTCTCATGGAGAGCTGCTGCGTCTTCCCCATTCTATCTCCTTCACAATAACACAAAGTGAAACGCATTTATCTCTCTTCTTTCTCTCTAGGACGCTCTGGTCAAGGTTCTCCTACTCTTTGCTTCCCATTCCTCACCAGGTGCTTATCGATGTTTCTTTTACCATATTTTTGAGGTTTATTATGGTGGTGTGGGTGATGTTATTTTCAACTGTATATTCCTTACGGTTGATGATGGTTATTTCCTGGTTCTGGCCCTGTTGAACACGAAACACATTTATGGGTTGATGATTAATGCAAGTGACCTTCAAGCACGTTGATACTCTCTGCGTACATCAGATAGATCAATTGAACTTTATGCATAGTTACCAATGCAATGTAGTTCATATTGAGGTTAACAAAATCGGGATTGCGCTTGAATTGATGCAAACATTGTGAGAGGGAAATTATTTTCTAGTGCATGAAGTTGAACAAATGGAGTAAATAAAAGGTCTTTTATTTTAGATTTTACTTCTTGTATTTTCCAAGTAGGTGATAGTGAATGATAATTGATTCAACAAAGACATCGTTGTCTGTGTCATGAATAGTTTTCATGTCTTCAATTTGATTCAGATGAATTTGTTAAGCATACCAAGTGGAATCTTGCAGACATCTAAAGATTCTCTGTAGTCATTAGTTTACATGGTCTTTAGTTAAGACGTACTGTTCTGAATCTTGAACATACTTCCTTCCTTAAATTAGCTTAGATAACTAGATGTATGTCCAGTATAGATTCCTGGCTGTGCGAGTTCTTTAAGAGTAATTGATCCCCTCTTTTCTCTGTTTTGCTTCATTTGATTTCACCTAACATTTTCAGTGAAGGACAACTCTGCACCACCTTTTTGGGACTGTGACCTTTGGATTGTGCTTTGAAGGGAACAAAATATTGAATCTTTGTCCCATCTTGCCTGATGAGTTCACTTTGATGTGGCATCGTTCTGTCCAGTAGTGAGGTCCTCGTTTCTGTGAGATATGGAAATGTTTAATCTTAGAACAGGACTTGTTTGTCCTATTAGTGGTTGTTTATGATCTGATAAGCAGATTAAAGAGCTTAGAAGTGTTCTCTTTGTTATCAATTCAGAATGGGAAGCCACGGTAAGTCTCAATCCAGTGGAGAACCTCTTATCTTGCATGGGGAGTTGGATGTATGGATTCTAGAAGCAAAGTCCCTTCCAAACATGGATTTAGCTTCAGAACACATGCGAAGGTTTTTTAATATATTTGGTCCTTGCAAAACTTCTTGCGGAAAGAGACCTATGAAGCGTTCAGGAAAAAGTTCAATGATAACTAGTGACCCTTATGTATCTGTTTGCCTTGCTGGGGCAACAGTAGCTCAAACTAGAGTGATTGCTAATTGTGAAAACCCAATGTGGGATGAGCACTTCTGTGTGCCAGTTGCTCATCCTGTTCAAAAGGTGGAATTTCATGTTAAGGATAATGATGTTCTTGGGGCTCAACTTATTGGAGTAGTAGAGATATCTGTTGAGAAGATCATCTCAGGAAACGTACTCAATGATTGGTACCCTATCATTAGCCATTCTATAAATTGCTTGAAGCCATATCCTGAGTTGCACATTTCTATCCGGTACAAGTCAGTTGGAGAAAACCCTTTGTACAAAAATGGTGTTGGTGCAGGACCAGATTATGCAGGCGTTCCTGATACTTATTTTCCACTTCGGAAAGGTGGCAGTTTAACTCTTTATCAAGATGCTCATGTACCTGAAGATTTTCGACCTCAAATACTCCTAGATAATGGGAAGATTTTTGAACAAAATCGATGTTGGGAAGATATATGCCATGCCATCTTGGAAGCACACCACCTCATATACGTTGTTGGTTGGTCTGTATACCATCGTGTCAAGCTTGTTAGGGAACCAACAACACCATTGCCTTCTGGAGGAGAGCTTAATTTGGGAGAGTTGTTGAAATACAAGTCACAAGAAGGAGTACGTGTGGTGATGTTGATATGGGATGACAAAACTTCGCATGACAACATGTTATTGAAAACGGTAACAATCACAAGATTGGACTCAATATCAATAAACATAATGATGCCAATGTCAGAGAACATTGCCTTCCATTTTGAAAATGCTTTTGTTTCTGCAAGGAAATCCCGTAAACTTTAGCAAGTTCCTTTGCTGTTTTTTTGTTTGTGTCAACAGAATTGGTAGTTCAAGGGATTAAAGCCAAGGCCGGCCCTGAGCAAGGACTGCCAAGGCACCCGCCTAGGGTCCATCCTCATAAATAATAAAATAGGGCCATTTTTACTCTTATAAAAAATAAAATGTAGTAAAATAAGGCTCACTCTTGACCTCATAAGAACAACAAAAAAGGCACATACTTTAGAATAGGGGGCTTTTTTTATTTTACTCGAGGCCTATAAAATACTAAGAATGACCCTAATTAAAGCCTTATGATTGAGATTATTTTTTCAATTTGTTGACACTTACTTATCTTTAGTATGAAGAATATGTTGGTAATGTAACTCCATGAAAGAAAGAGTAGTAAACAATTCTGTACTAAGTTGAAGATGGAAATGCCAGAGGTGGAAATAAGTTTGTAAATGAACAAAAAAATTCTTATGTTTCCTGCTCTGTGCATACATGGATGCATAACTGTACATATTTTCTATTTGAAGTTTCCATCACTATCACCAAATTGTGATATCATTCATTTTCGTAATGTGGTTTGATCTCAGGACGGTGTCATGCAGACGCATGATGAAGAAACTAAGAAGTATTTTAAGCACTCTAGTGTTCATTGTGTGCTTGCACCTCGTTATGCAAGCAACAAGCTTAGTATTTTCAAGCAGCAGGTGTGAAAGATTTCTATTCTTTGTTTTCAACTCCCCTTTTACCGGAAAGCCGTACTTACTCCAAGAGATATCAACAAGAATTTCTTTTTCAGTTATTCTCTTTTTTTTTGTGGAATTTATTTTTCTAGTCCAGGTTGTTGGGACCCTCTTTTCGCATCATCAGAAATGTGTAATCCTTGACACTCAAGCTTCAGGAAATAACCGGAAGATAACCTCCTTCATTGGTGGCCTGGATTTATGCGATGGTAGATATGACACGCCAGATCACAGACTCTTTGATGATCTTGACACAGTCTTTGCAGATGATTTTCACAACCCGACATTCCCAGTAAGTTGTTGCAAGTTCCTGATCTCTGTTTTTATAACTGAATGCTTAATGTTGTTGGCTAACGTTGACGTAAAATTGTGATTCAAAGCTGCGGTTAAAAGGCATAGCTCAACTTAGTCAGCTGTCTTATATTGAATCTTATGCCTGATGTTCTGATAAACACAATTAGGATATTGACTTGCTTATATCTGCAAATGACATAATTTCTCTTCTTTCAGTGAAGCAAAGTGATTCATATCTATACCCTTTTATTTTATGTTCTCGATTATAGAAGTTAAATAACTACAATCTTGAAATTGGATGTTAACAGCTAAATTCTCGTTGTTTCATCAGTCTTATGCTAAGTGCCCGAGGCAACCATGGCATGATTTGCACTGTAAAATTGAGGGGCCAGCTGCATATGATGTATTGATAAATTTTGAACAAAGATGGAAAAAAGCTACCAAATGGCGTGATTTTAAGCTCAAAAAGGTTGCACGTTGGAATGACGATGCCTTGATAAGACTAGACCGTATTTCATGGATCCTCACTCCTTCTTCCGGTCCTGAAGGGGACAAAAATGCACGTGTTGCTAGTGAAGAGGATCCTGATAATTGGCATATTCAGGTCAAAGAAAACAATTCTTTAAAGATCAAGCACTCATGGTAGCATTTGGAGTAGTTCCTGATCATCATTCTACTTTTTTAGGTATTTCGGTCTATAGATTCTGGATCAGTGAAGGGATTTCCTAAGGCCACTCAAGAAGCTGTAGGACAGGTCAGACTCACGCTTGTTATTGACCAAAGAACCCATGCTTGTTCTTGATCTGCAAAATCTTTCTTTGCAATTTCATATAATTTACAACCTGGCAAAAGCATCCATAAGAAGTGAGAATTTAGCACGCAGGGATATTCTATTATGTGTATTTAAGAATGACCTCATTAAGTTTTGTTGCTTTGTCCCCTTCTTAAGCAGAATCTTGTCTGCGCAAAGAACTTGAAAGTTGACAAGAGCATCCAAACTGCTTATGTTAAAGCAATAAGATCAGCACAACACTTCATTTACATTGAGAATCAGTACTTTCTTGGGTCATCCTTTTATTGGCCGTCATATAAGAACGCAGGTAGTTATAGAACAGATTTATCTTTATCTCTTGTTCAAATTTGGTAATTGCTACATGCAAATAAAATTTGACAATCTGTTTTAGTTTCCTTTATCTTTAGATGTAAATGAATCATTTCCTTGTCGGCTTCGAGCAGGTGCTGATAACTTGGTTCCCATGGAACTGGCTTTGAAAATTGTTAGCAAAATCCAGGCAAATGAACGTTTCTCAGTGTATATAGTCATACCTATGTGGCCAGAGGGTGTCCCCAACAGTGCTTCTGTGCAGGAAATTCTATATTGGCAGGTCGGGCTAGCTAATGTTTTGTGCAACTTAGCCATGTTTTACAGTATTACATGGAAATTCTTTCCGTATATCCCTAATTTCATATAAATTACTTGCTATGAATCTAAAATATCATCTGTGCAAGGCTCAAGTAATCATTTTCATTTTCTCCCTCAAGACAACTAGTGTTCTGCAAGTATTTAAAGACCTCAAGAAGAATAAAACATAGATGAAGTTTTCAACATTAGAGTAGTGATCCGAGTTTCTAAGGTTCCATGAACAATTTGAGGCTTCGCAATTAGAGTGTTGGTTGGAAGGATTGAAAATTGATCTTTTATTTAGTCCTTTTGCTGTGTTTTTCCTCTGTATATATATATATTTTTCATATATAACTAGAGAAACTTGTAAGTTACATTATTGCATGAAATTTGCCTGGTTTTAGTTTTGAAGCTTATTTGGAATATAAATGAGTTCAGGGACAAACAATGGCCATGATGTACAAGCTCATCGCTGAGGAACTTGAAAAGGCTGGCCTTTCAGACCACTGTCATCCTCAGGATTACTTGAACTTCTATTGCCTTGGCAAACGTGAAGCTCCAGACCCGGCAAGTTCTTCTGAGACAAGTCAACAAACTGAAAACAAGTCACTGGTATGCTAAGTATTTGTTTTTAAATATATTTTGTGATCTTTAGTAGGCCTTAGGAGATTCTGATGTATGTAACTACTCTTTTTCCACTAAAGTGTTGGTCCCCGTTATCAGGCAGCAGCTCAGAAGTTCCGGAGATTTATGATTTATGTTCATGCCAAGGGGATGATAGTTGATGATGAATATGTAATCATGGGGTCAGCAAATATTAACCAGAGATCGCTTGATGGTTCTAGGGACACTGAAATTGCAATGGGTGCTTACCAACCAACTTATTCATGGGCAAGAAGTAATTGTCATCCACATGGCCAGGTTTGAATACATACTCTTCTTGTGACTAAGAGGACGTAAGAATATAAAGTTTTGAACCATAGGGGTGAAGGTTCCAATAGGGTTCTGGGAGAAATTGAATCAAGTTTGAATGAGTATACAATTTGGATATTATATCTTAACAAAAAATTTTATTTATTTATTTATTTTTTATTTTTATATAAACCATTTCATTATCATATATTATTTTTAAATAAAACAATTACATCTTATAACATCTTTTTAAAAATAATTCTATTTATATTGGATTGGTTTTCTTTTATGTAAAGTCAATTATCATTATAAATTATTATTTATTAGACTCAAATTCATGAACATTTAAATAGAAATACATCAAGTCGGGGCAAGTTCATATAGTATTAAAAATAGCACATTTTAACAATAAACTTTGATAATATATTTATATATATAACACAGTTCATCAAGGTTGGTGAAAATATTCTTGGATTCAGATATATGGCTACAGGATGTCCCTCTGGGTGGAACATCTGGGCAGGTTGGACGAAAGTTTCAGTGAACCAGAAAGTCTGAAATGCATGAAGCGAGTGAATAAGATGGCAAGACAAAACTGGGAAGCATTTGTGAGTGATGAGTGGAAGGAGATGAAGGGACACTTGATGCAATATCCCATTGAAGTAAGCAGAAGCGGGAAGCTTGGTCCATTGCCAGGCCACGAAACGTTTCCAGATGTTGGTGGCAAAGTTCTTGGAGCTCCCACAACCCTGCCTGATGCTCTGACCACATGATCAAAGCCATTTGTAGCTTCAGAACTTGAGAATCTAGTTTTGAGGAATTCAGAATCTAGTTTTGTTCCAGCTACCACACTTAGCTTCAGAACTTGAGGAAGTCAGAATCTAGTTTTGTTCAAGCTACCACTTCCCAGCACCTGGGAGACACTAATATGCAGTGTAATTGATAGACAGAGGCTTATCATATGGGATGTATGTAACCAAGGACCAGCGCTCCACTGGCACTAGAGATTATAGCAAATATTCTTTTGTGAGACATGGAATAAATTTTGATGAAATTTGTAGGTGTTTCAAAGAATCATCATTTCAGATTATCTGCAATGATCCATATGCATGTATCTAATGCCTAAATAAGCCCACTTTCTGCTAAAGTGGTTTAAGGGACTTGTTCTATGTTAAGAAGAATATCTGGTGAATTTAGGACAGTTAATAGGGTTTACAAGAATGTGTTTTTAACGATTTTGATCGTTTTTGCCTGTTAACTGTTCTGCAGAATGGTTTTTTATATGCAGAAAATGGATTGAAATAGTCATTTGTACAAGCAAAATGTCGAACTGAGTGATGGTGACCTCTAGAGACTAATGGCAACCATATTTGAACTGACAGGAAACTGAAATACACTGAGCTTCTGGCTTATCCCTTGAATCCAAACTAATCTATAAGCATAGAATTACAAATGGATTCACATGTTATCATCTCTGGTGTTTCGCATATCATCTCCAAAATTTCCTGAGACTCCAGAAAATTCAGGAAATTGCACATCATTTACATAGCTTTTCGTTGCAGTCCATACATAAAAATTCTGAGGATCCAACGAAGAAGGAAAACTATGAAGAGGAGTCGGATTTAGATATCCTGTTTGATTGTAGTTGGTAGTATTGTCTATGATCGGATCATCAGTTGTCATCGTTGAAGAATATGACATTGTCATATGTGATTCTTGTTGTCCTCCAAGATGGTATTGATGAGACGAAGAAACCTGATCCTGGAATTGATTAGATGAGAAAGGCTGATTCTGAAAATTATTTTCACTCGTTGCTAGAGCTCCAAGTTGCATGTATTGATAAGACGAAGAAGGCTGATTCTGATAAATGTTTTCTTCAGCTCCAAACTGTAAGGATTGATGAGATGAGGAAGGCTGACTCTGAAAATTATTATCACTCGTTGCTTGAGCTCCAGGCTGTAAGGATTGATAAGATGAAGAAGACTGATTCTGAAAAATATTTTCTTGGGCTTCAGGTTGTAAGGATTGATGAGATGAGGAAGGCTGACTCTGAAAATTATTTTCACTCGTTGCTTGAGCTCCAGGTTGAAAGGATTGATGAGATGAGGAAGGCTGACTCTGAAAATTACTTTCACTCATTCCTTGATATCCAAATTGCTTGTATTGAATAGATGGAGAAGGTTGTTTCTGAAAACTATTCGTTGCTGGAGCTCCAAGCTGCAGGTATTGATAAGACGAAGAATTCTGATTCTGGGATGTATAAAGAGAGTGGTTCTGAGATTTGTACTGTTCTTGTTCAATATCAGATTTTCTGGTATTTTTGTATATCTTACACAACACACAGACATCAAGCTGCAAGAAAGAATAACAAGAAGAAGATCAATTACTGATAATTACAAAGAAAAAAAAAAACAAGTCGAGAATTATTAACAAGCAAGTACCTTCATATCATCAGAAGAAGTATCAATGGTTAAAGAAGGAGAAGCATCTTTGAGCATGTACTCATGCATGATCCAACTAGTTTTCTCGCCTTCAAGAGATTTTCCATAGTAGAACACCAAAGCTCTCTTCCACCCAATAACCTTACCCTTCATCTTCACTTCTTTATCAGCTCCAGTAGCTTTCCAAAACCCATCTCCAGCTTTCCTATTTGGTCGCTTGCCATTCCTATACTTTCGGTCTCTTGGAGTGAAAAAATACCATTCCTTGGGTCTATCACAGTTAGGCTTATACCTATCTGCCAAGTCTTGAGGATTGAACTTGTATACATCAACTTCCTTAATGTTGACAGCAGGCAATGTTCTATTCTCTACCTTGTTCTTAAGGTAACAGTAAATTGCTTCTGCATCAGTTGGAAAGAACCTCCAACCAGTGGGGTATGCCTTATCATCGTAGTTTTCCAGAGCTGGGTTTTGATCCTGCATTATGGTTTTCTTTTGGATGAGAGAAAAACAGACTACAGCTTTTGTGGTGAGAGGTTGGTTTACATGATTAATGGTATGTATATACATATATATATATATTAATGGTTTTTCCAAATACTACATGGATTAGTAATAAGTAATTTGTATCATACACAGATTTGTAATGATTAGAATTTTAAAATTGGATCAGGATCTTATCCATAAGATTAATGTTTAGATGAAACTTATTTTTTATTCCTTTTCACAGTAGGATTTGCAGATGCAATTTTCTATCCACAAGGACAGAGAAATCTGGAGAATCTGAAAAGGGGTGAAGTAGGCATCATCAAGAGGAAGACGACGACGAAACAGTATCTTTTTATCAATTTTATTTCAAAGCACAGATAATGTGTCATACTGCTTTCAATCTTGATCTTTCCTTTTCTGCTTCTGATTGTTAATGGATCAAACTCTTTTTAGTTACATGTGTCATCTTTTTGCATCGAGTTGGTGTTTTCTGCTTTATCTGCATTAGTAAAGCAAAACCAAGGTGCTTAGAATGATCCATTCGCGAGTATCTAATCCCTGAATCAGCGCAGTTTTCTGCTAAACTGGTTTAAGGGACTTGTTCTATTGACTTGATAAACCTATTCTTTTTCGATAACTGAATGTTTAATGTTGTTAGCTGACGTTGACGCAGAACTGCGATTCAAAGCTGCGGTTAAAAGACATGGCTCGACAAAGTCGGCTGTCTTATATTGAATCTTATGCCTGATCTTCTGAAGAACACAATTAGGATATTTACAAGGGTGGAGTTTGGTTCGGTATTACTCTACCTATATTTATATTCATTTTTTATGTCTTAATTTATTATATGATAAAATCATCAATTTTTACAATTTATTACTCATATCCAAATTTATTAAATTATTCAGATTTTTAGATATCCATCGGGATGTATAATATATAAAAATATAACTTCTAAATATAAAATATAAATAGCAAATTTTTGCGAGCATCTCAAATTAAAATTACTTTCATAATAATAAGTTAAGATTTTGATTTGTATATCTTTAAAAAATCATAAAATTGGAATAATAAAAATCATAATGTATAATGCAAAAATGACATATATTTTTCACAATTAAAAACTAGAACAAAGACAAAAATATTCAAAGCTTTAAATTGTTTTTGAGTAAACTCCATAACATTCAAAACTCTATCTCCATATCATTTGCATTATTATCATCCTATAAGAAAATAAAACATAATAAAAAAGGTAAGACCTGAAGAGTAAAGCGGAGATTTTAAAATTATTTCTTCTAAAAAAATTAATATTTTATTATATTTAATCATAAATATTAAAAAAAAACAGAAAATTATAATTAATAAAAAACGGATAGAACATGAGTATTCATCAATTCAAGTTATCATTAGATCCATATTCAAATTCAAATTCACTTTCATTTTTCAACATTTATTTAAAATCTATTTTTTAACTTCTACGTCTATTTTTCTTTTGGATCTGGGTCGACTGATATAGATATTAATTAGGTTAAAAATCTATTGCCATCACTGTCCAAAAGTTGAGGAACTCATAATCTAGTTTTGTTCAAGCTACCATAGCTCCTGAACTTGAGGAACTCAGCTCAAGCTAGCACTTCCCACTACCTGGGAGACACAAATTTGGAGTGAAATTAACAAATCGATGGTTAGCTTTAAATCAAGTGATAAAGTTGCTCTTTGTAATCTTATGAAATTTAAGTTATGAAAACAGTTTCTATAATCTTATTATCCTCTTCAGACTTTTACATAGCGAAAAATCTTGTATATCGAATAGGTTAACTTTAACCTTTTTAAGCTTATTATATGCAATGTATTTAACCAACCACCAGCTTTAAAATGAAAATGGCAATGGAGATTATAACAAGTATTCTTTTATTAGACATGGAATAAACTTTTTTGATGAAATTTGAAAGTGTTTTAATATTAAATATTAAAAAATAGTTAAGAAAAAGATATACATATTATTTTAAGCCTATAATTTTTTTTGAATTAATAGTAATTTAGCAATAAAAATAATATTTTAATAAAAATTCTGCTCAAATGTGATCTCTGTAAAGTTTTATAAGTGGACAATTTTACCCCTAATTAACTAATAATATTCTAGCAATAAAAGAATTTTATCATAACTTTTTATCTTAAAATTAAGATGACAATGATAATAATAATAATATTAATAAGAAGAAGAAGAAGAAGAAGAAAAAGAAGATATAATTTCATAAAATTTTAATTAGAAAATGGTAATTATTATATGAGAATAAGAGCACAAAACAAAATGACTGACTTGCCCGACTGACTTTTTGGTATTTTAACTAAAATGTAAAACTTAAGCCCAAGGTGAGACCGCATAGCGCAGTGGATTAGCGCGTCTGACTTCGGATCAGAAGGTCGTGGGTTCGACTCCCACTGTGGTCGATTTTGCCTTATGTTTACAACAGGTCCAATGAACAACGACTCTCTCCTTTTCTTTTCCTTTTATTGTGAAACCGTTTTGTGCAACATTTTAATCAGTTCTATTTTTTCTGTCAAACAGAACATGGCCTGTTACTATTTTACTTCATCCTCAAGAGCTTTTTCATCCCAAGGAAGTTCTTTGTTCTATAGTCAACTAGTTCAATATAATATGCAATACCATGCTTTTGATCCAATCCTCTTTGGAATGTGTTTCTTCAAACTGTTTCTGACTAGAAACTTACAATTCGTAAGTCAAGCATTACAAGCTTATACGTATTTTCACACCTGTAAATCTCACAAGCATTGACAGAAAACTCACAATAGCATTTCAAGAGCCAGCTTACAAACACCATAAAGAGTCTGTCATGTTGACATACAGAAGTCACATAACAAATATACAAGAACATCTGAAATTAGGTCTCCACTTTCTTCATCCTCCTCTGACTAGCTGCTTAAGATTTTCATTAGGAGTGAACTGTTGAATCACTAACACGGATGGTCTATCGCCCGTCTCCATTAAAGGAGCTATTGGTGGTGACCTTCCAACTAAAAACAGGTTGCACTTGCTGATGGATTTCAGTGCTCCAATGATGTCAACTTTGCTCTCTACCTCTCTTTTCTGGTAAGTCACTGAATCTTGCCTTTTGCTATAGTTGATGAAATCATCGAAGAAGAGCTCACCGCTCTTGGTTTTGTCTTCTTCACCAGTCATGTTACCACTGCTGTCCTTGATATTCTTGGCCTTATTCATCAAAGCCGGCAATGACTTTCATGGTGAGACTATGAACTTTGAAGCAGTGAGCATGATCCCTGGGTGCTCAGCCATCCTGAGACCATAAGACAAAGATTCCATATCATCACATCCTCCAAAGAAAGGCACCACAATACTGTAGGAGAAAGCACCGGATGAGACCTGAGTGGTGCCTCCTAGGCCACGGTCCACAAGAATCTCAACTGGGCAGGGGGCATGTCTGAGGACTTGGTTTACTTGATGTATCGAGTGGCCTAACGACTCCATGGTCCCACCCCCCTTTCGTGCTTGTGGTGCTTGTGATATGGGAGAATAATCATGGCAACTCGCTTCTGGTATTCACTTATACAGATAGCTTCATGGATAGTATTGAGAGCAGAGATGGCTGTCAAAGTGCGAATGGTGATGCTGCTGAGTTGTTGATAGGCTTCAAATGCAATGACCATTTGGTCGGTGTTGCTGTGTTTCTTGTTCCAAAAGGGAAGTCCATTTTTATGTACTTTGTGAACCATGGAGATAGTAGATGATCGCTCTGAAAGTTCCATAAGATGCATGGCATATACACACAGATGTCCTCACTTTCTGATCACTCAAGAGCACTCTATCAGATTAATCAAGGTTGGTATGCTGCGACTGGTATGGAAACAAGCTAACAATTGCAGCTCAGATTCAAGATCTTCGTGTTTGATAGTGCGGTGCTTGTAAGGTGCTCCCTTTCTGGCAGGTTTATAGATGGCAATCACAAGTGGAGTGGTAATGAAAGTGGTGAACAATGACATTAAGAGTAGTATTGCGAATGTTTGGATATTAAGCACCTGTGGAAATTAGCATAAACATGTTTTTTTCATTCAAAAATTAAGCAAACCGATAGTATATTATGATTAAGAGAAGTTAATGGTGGCCCAAAACACTAGCAGAAGAATATAGATACCTCGCGATCCTTTCCAATGTTGAGAACAATAAGTTCCACCAAGCCTTTGGTGTTCATCAGAAATCCAATTGCGGTGGTTTCCCTTATCAGAATCTTAAATAACAAAGACAACCACCGTACCGCCCATCTTACCAGAACAAGCTGTGAATATGACAAGTACCAGTAAACACCATGAACGACCTCCACTTATGGTTGCAACGTTGGTTTGAGCCCACTAGATACAAAGTAAAGTGGGAGGAAGAGCCCGGTTATAATGTCCTCGATTTTCTCTATGAGAACACCTGCAAAAGAACCATCTTTTGGGTACCAAAATACCCACCAAAAAAGCCCTAAAGAATGCATGTATGCCAATGATGTCTGTGGCAAAACTTCCAGCCAACACTATACAAAATGTGATACATATACATATTTCCTTCACTGGCGCACCCTCAGGTGAACGTCGAGCAATCAGAGACAGTAGTGGTTTGACTGTAAAAACACAAGCTATCACAAAACCAGCACCACAAAGCAGGACCCAAACGGAGATAAGTGAAGTGTTGCCGTTGGAGAGAGCAATAGCAAGAGCGAGAAGGACCCAGGCAGCAACATCATTGACTGCAGCAGCAGACATTGCCATATGGCGCAAATCAGTGGTTAAAAGCTTGAGCTCTGCCAGTATATGCATCAGGACTGGGAAAGCAGTAATGGAAAGAGAGACACCCATGAAAACTAGGAAAGGTCCACGAGGAACTCCTTTATTAATGGTGGCAGTGCAAAGATATGAGATGCCAATACCAATAATGAAAGGGGAGGTTATGCCAGCTACGGCTATTCCAGAGGCCTTCTTTTCCATTTGATATTGAAGAAACAAAGGGAACAATAGGTAAGGGTCATGGGAAATTCACCCAGCCTATCTTACAGTAAGTTTGACATTCATAATATGTATTTCAAGAACCAGGTAAGAGCAAGCTTTTAAACACCATATACTTGATAAAGACTCTTATCATGTTGAAATATACAAGTCACAGAACAAATAGACAAGAACATCAGAAATTATTCTGCACTAAAATTAAAAGAATTAAACCATAAGGATAACAGAGTTAACACCCAAAGAACTTAAAACCAAAAACAAAAACAGGTCTCTTGAATCAACAACCTCCATCTTTTAATTGAGCTACCGTATATATCTTTCCAGACCATGTTAAGTTTCTTCTTTTAATTGATCAACAACTCCAACTAGAACTTTTCAGGCAAAATTCCTGCCCTCGTTAATATCAAGTTCGTGCAAAAACCTGCATTAGTTCAAATCTCAATCTTCAACGCCGCTTCACTATCAGTAACCTTAAGTTCACGATCTGAAAGAGCCCATATCCATGAAGTCAGAATCCAAGGAATCAAACATCATCATATTCAGAGACCAAAGAGCTTCTAAACTTCTTTTCTTCTCGTTGTCTACTTCTAGCTTTCAAATTTGTTTCTTGTCTAGTGGTTGCATGCAACTTAAACTGCTTTCTCAACTGAGATCGTAAAGCATCACCATAAACTTTACCTTGTGTTTCCTTGCCTTGATTCATAAGAAAAATGTATCTAAATCTCATACCCATCAAAGGATGATTTTGCACCAAGAAATTCTTCCTATAAGCTTCTCTAAGCACCACAGTTTGGGTCCTGATCTTATTGGAAACGTAAAAGATCCCAGGATGATGCACCAATGCCTTCTTAAATCTTTCTCCAAACCCCAAATAATCTCCAAATTGAAGCAAGTTCTGCTTCTCTGTCTTCTTCGAAATCAATAACCACATCAATTCATGCAAGACCGCTACAGTCCATTTCTCTGCATAATCTCCATCTGGGTCCAAATGAAAGGCATCTTCATAAGGCGATATGTAGGGCAAATCTTGCCACTCAAAAACCCAATCTTTAACTCTCTTCGCCAAATCAAACCCTTTCGGGAAACTTAAAGAAAACCCAATACGCTCCCCTCTCTGAACATTCCTCAAATCTCCAAGTGCAACTCTTCTCTCCATTTCAGACACAGCCAATTCATCTTTCCAAGAAACTAGCTCCAGACAAAGACACCCATCAATGTCACAAACATCGAAGTATTCAGGATAATCTGACAAAAGAGAAGTTACATAATCATGGGGCAAACCCAAATCAAGCTTGAACCCATCAATAACATGCAAAGGTAACCTTCTTCCTCTAGCAAGCATCAAAAGCTTAGCTAACCTTTTCACAGTATCATCTCTATGACTTGGCGAGTCGTAAATGTCCTGCTCTTCTTTGTGGAGGGAGAAGGCTTTAGGGGTGAGCTTGACGTGGAGAGGGAGAGAAGGAGCGGGCTGGAATTGGCTAAAAATCGAAGGGTACTTGTTGAAGAATTTGTGGGCAGTGGTGGGAAGGTTTATGGAGGGTTTAAGGAGGGAAAGAGAAGAGAGAGGGAGGAACTTGGAAGGGGAGAAGACAATCTGGTTCTTAAGAGAAATGAGTTGTTTAAGGTTTAGTTCTTTGGAGACTACCGTGTCTAGATATGGGTCGCGAACCCATCTGATTCTGGCGGCTATGAAGGTGCGATTGTAGTGAAGTTGGTGCAAGAGCTTGGAGCAGCCGATAAACATGGAGTCCAAGCACTTTGCTGGCTTCTAGTTGGTATAGAGACCTGAATTTTTAAAATTTAAGGTTTATTTTTATATTAATTTAATTTTTAATATTAATTATTAATAAGCATTTTTATAATTTAATATAAAACTATATATACAGTTTAACTTTATGAAATAAAGATATGAGTTGCTTAAGCTGGAATTGTCGTGGGCTTGGAAATGTTAAAACTATTCAAAACTTACAACGGCTTATTCGAGAGAAACGGCCAAATTTTATTTTTTTAGTTGAAACTCTTTGTTCTTTTTCTAATATTAATGAAATAAATACTCTTTTGAATTATGATGGTTTCTTTTCTGTAGACTGTGTTGGTCATAGTGGTGGCCTCACATTACTTTGGAAAGGAGTTGATTCTGTTCAGTTTTTAAATTCTTCACCGAGATTTATTGATGTTGAGGTGCGTTTGTTGGGGTTGCATCCTTGGAGATTAACTGGTTTTTATGGT
>JAOTIZ010000203.1:48638433-48655043 GCA_027123425.1 Erythroxylum panamense | reverse complement strand
ATTATTTATTTTATTAAAATAACATAATTTTATTAATTATTTGTTAATAAATATTATATAAGAGAATAAATAAATTTATTTAATTAAAAATAATCTATTTTTAAGTTTTATCTAAAATGTAATTATTATTAGTGATAAAAATACAGCTGCATTAACATTAACAATTAAACAAGTTTTTGTTTTTATTTGAAAGAGAAAAAGAAACAAAAAACTGAAAACAAAAACTGAAAACTGAAAAATAGAAATAAAACCAAACGGTTTGAACTTAATAAAATTTCGGTTTCAGACACAAATACGTTCCAAAATATTCTAAAATAAAAAATTTGAATACATTCACACTAAACTTAGGCTTAGGCTTAGGCTAATGTTGGAAATGTTTAACTTTGACTAATAAATAATTTTAATTTTTTCGAATATACGAACGAAATTAAAAGTCAATTTCACCCAATAACTAATAGAATTTTATCATTAATTTTATGGACTAGCATAATAAACATAATTTTGTACAAACTCTGATTAATTTGATTTAATTTTATGTCAAAATAATTAGGCTTACTAATTATCTCTTTACTGTGTTATTGGGCCTATATTTATGGGCTTGTTATAATGGGTAGGCTTGACCCATGTATTGTAATACACAGGAGGCCCTACTGTTAGCCAACCTTAAATACAATCGCCTATTGAGAACTGAATGAGTTTTTAATCGGAGCTCGGAATAGCAGTAGTCAATCCTTTGCTGCGTCTCTGTTACTTTGTTTAACAAAAAACAACAATGGATTTAATTGTTTCTCAATTTTCAGGTATTTGTCCATAAAATTATTGAATCTAGCATGTTACAATTTTAGAGTTAATCAATTGTATTGATTAATTATGAAATTAATCATGCATATTTTCCTTCAATAACAACATATTTCTTTAAATTTGTGGTTTAAAAGAGCCCTTTTGAAACAACCAACTTTACTTTAAAATGTTCAATTATTAAGTAAAGCTGACTATAACTTTATGAAAGCAAAGCTAAACGACAATCATCCACTAATATTATTTATATGTAAAGAATATAATTAATTAAAAACTATAATAATCAAATAGGGAATATCTCTATATGGCCCCTCCTCCTAAAGGGTCCGTTCACATTAAAAGCTTTGTACTAACTTGTAAAGGATGGGTCGGGAGGGAAAGTTCACAATAAATTTTAAGAAAATATTGCATTTTATTACAAATTATTAATTAATGACATGTGTGAGATGATCTTGCACACAATTGTTGTCTTATTATTACTTAAAATTAGTTAACTTACAGAATTATAAAAAAACTATTATATAATAGTAATTACTAATTTGTAGAGTATTAATTTATAAAAATGACCATGAGGGGTAACCTTTGGTAAGAGGGCACATAGGGATATCGGAAACTTAAGGTGCATGACATTGTTATACTACATGAATCGAAAAGACCCTTCTCTTAGGTTCGTGAAATATTTCACCGATAAGTTTCAAAAGAGTTGCATCTTAAGTTTTCGGCTTATATACCAATCAATTGAGTTATAGAACAAATTTCCGTAAGCGGCCAACGATAAACAAAGATTAACTGTAGCATAGATTTCAAATATGCTAGCCGATACACAAGCTCTTATTCTCCTTAAGGGCGACAATTCTCAAAGTCTGCGATTTAAAAATCTAAACTAACCAATTGTTTTTTTTTATATATAACTTAGACCTCAAACATGATATACTCACCAATAAAAAAATTCTCTTTAACTAATTAAAAATGACAATCAAGCTAAGGTCACCCAAATTACAAGTTTGATTGGATCTAGATAAGAACTTATCCAAAAAATTCTTGTTAAGTTACTAGAGTCTCTCTCCCTCTCTTTTTACCTTAAGATTTGATAATTACTCCAGCAAGAATCTTCCTCTTTCTGTGTCTTATCACAAGGGAAAGAAGATTCCTTTTGCTTTTGCCTTTCATATATTCTTCCTCCATGCACAAAACAAATGTCACCTTACCTGTACATTGATTCTTCAATTGTACTCTTTCCACCAAACATCCCTTTCATCTCTCATATTAATTGTTCCTTCATTCTCTGTCTCTTCCTCTCTCCGTTCCCTAATGGCTCAAGAATTAGAGGTATGTTCTTTGCATTCCAATACCTGGTGAGACCAGATATATAAATACATACTTTCTGCAGAAATGAACCTTAACATGGCATGACTTAGTTTTAGCATCATAGTTGAGTTTGTTTCTATAACCATTCATGAGTGGCTTTCCTTCTCAAAGTGCAGAAAGCTCGAGTCACCGAGATACAAGTCCGGATGGACTGCAACGGGTGTGTGCAGAAGATCAAGAAGGCACTGCATGGCGTTGATGGTAAGATGGTAATATGTCTGACAAATTCTTGTTAGTGTTGTTCTTCAAGAATTATCATCATCATCCGGGGATTCACCATTTCTGATGTAGATTAATGTTGCAAGTTGCTCAGGTATATCTCATATATATGTTGATCTTCCCCAACAAAAGTTGACAATAACCGGATGCGCAGATCCAGAGAAAATTGTCAGAGCCATTAGGAAAACTAGAAAGATGGCTATTATCTGTTCTCACTCAGAATCAACAGAGCCTCCTGCTGCTCAGCCATTGGAACAATGTGAACAACAACCTGAAGGTGGTTCTTCGCCACCATCAACCTCTGATACTGCTAACCCTCCTCCAGCAGAAGCACCAGCCGCTGAACCACCATCAGCACCGCCAAAAGATCCACCATCGGAGGAGAAACCATCACCAACACCTCCTACGCAAGACACGAATGCAAGCCAACCTAATCCACAAGCCTCTGTACGCAGAGATGAAGGAGAAGTTCATACCATATACGACCACCCTCCGGCACCAGATTATGACAACTATAGACATGGACCCAAAGATAAAGGAGAAGTTCACATCAAATACCAACAGCCTCCGGCAACAGATCATGACAACCATAGATATGGCTATGGAGATAATTACACAGGTCACTGGAATAGAAATGGCAGTAATGGACCAAGATTTTCACCAGAGCCAATTCAGCCAATCCACATCACACAAAGCTACAACACATATCGGCCATCTCCATATGTTACTAGTTACGAGTACATACAGTCGCCACCGCCACCGCCAACTTTTTATAGCAGCAGGATGGACCATTACAATGATGAGTATCAAGAGAATAATCAAAATGGAAACATCACATCTATGTTCAGTGATGAAAATCCTAATGCATGCAGGATAGTGTAAAAAGGGTCAGGCAGGGAGAACATGATGAGAGGAGGGATCGTTGTTTCGTGTCGAGGAAATACAGAAATCAATTAATTCTCAAACAGAAGAATAACAGAATTCTGATGGCTGCAATATTTCCTAACAAGCATCTGAAAACGTTGATCCACGATAGAACTAGATTCTAAACTTGTATGGGCAGGAAGAATCAATTCCCTGCATTCCGTTTCCAAGGCACTACTCCTCTAGACTTCCTTTAAAATTGTGTTTTGCCAAGTTAACAAATAGGACTTAATTTATTATCAAATTTCTGTTGGTTCTCTGTCAAAACCAACTTTGCTAGTAACCTAACTAAAGATGAAGCCACTTGCAATAAAGCAAATATAATTTGGAATCATTCATAGGTGAACTCAAAAAGGACAAGTAATATTATAGATTTTCATAAAAGAATTACCAAGACAATGGTCAAACAAATCACTTAGATCAGTCCTATTTACACTGTATACTTAAATTCTCAATGTGAACATATAATGGTAGGATTTCCAACTATAGACTTCCAAAAAGTGCTACAGGTAGGCATTCTTTTGATAACTTTAAAAACAAGTATTAGTGTTAGGACAAAGGTGATGTAGGACAAATAGAAGAATTATGAACTATTAGTTAAAAGCACAAAATTAGGAAGTGTGGATGGTATTAGGCTACTGAAATATTAGGTTTCAAGGTTGAATTTTGGCTAGGAATCCTAATGCAATATGAATTTCAGCCTTTATCTTTAATTTCAATTCAATTCCCAATCTTCATCCGACCAAATTAAAGCTTGTGATTGATTAATCTTTCCTCTTTTATTTTTCTTATAGACTTTGAGTTCTTTTGCATCAAATGAGTTTTCTGATAGCAACTACGTATCAAATGGGGAGATGCTAACTACTGCAGAAGCAAAGCTCAAGGTTTTCAGTCGTTATGTTATCCAAAAGATACAGAAATTTACCAACTACAAAATGTTGCCGTCTCCAGTCACTACAATTGGCAAGCAATAACTATTTCATATGACTAACATTACAGATTTACAGAGTAAAAATGCAAATAAAACGAAGGTTGGTATTATTAGGATAATATGATCAGGATAATGTGCATGGGTGCTTGTAAACTAGCAGTCAAATAGTATTGTCTGAAAAAGAGATGCCATTGAGTCAAAGCTTCCACCAATCAATAGAAATCAAAGATCAGAAATACTGATTCATTGTTTAAGTTGGAGTTGATTACTTGGATTTAAACAGAATGAAGTAATAACCATTCAAAGAAAATGGCTTAAATACCAAAAACGCTAAATGCAAAATTGAGATAGAACTCAAAACAGTACTATCAATTCACTACCCTAGCTGTCAATATCACTACTTAACTCAGATTCATCGTCTTCTTCCCCATAACGACACTCGTCAATGTCTTCATCATCATCCTCGTCATCATCCATCTGGTGACTAGGTGATGACATATCAGTTTTTCTCATAGCAGCTTTGTCAATCTGTCAAAAGGATTAAAAAAGTGAATGAAATACCATTAAAACAACATGAAACAATGAATCAGAGCAATGATGGGAACTCACCTGTGCTTTTACAAGCTGCAATCGACCAGAGAGTTGAAATAAAGGTTGAGTAGCCACCTCCCTGGATTTGGCGATCTAGAAAAAGAGACATTGTAAAATATGAAAGCATTTATTTCCAATTGAGTTGAGGTAAGATACTAGCAGAGAAAGAGCAACAAACAAACAAAAAACTTTCTTATAGTCAATTTCTACCTTCAATAAGGAATCAAGAACCTGGGCTTCATCTTGAGCTGCGATATGATGGCCATAATTGACCAATATACAGTAGATCCATGGTAGAACTAACTTTCCCTTATGTGTTCTGATGTAGACAAAGAATCTTAGTTAACAGCAGTAACAGTGTTTTAGTACGATGTTACAAGAAGATTTGCAGAACTTTGTGAAAGAGATGCCCAAGTCAAAGCAAACACTCTGTATAACAAATTAAAGTAGAAAGGAAAAGGCCAAAATTGTTTTGTAAATGGCAGACTCCTATGCTGAAGAATCTCAAATATTAAATTTGATCTTAGAGAATAACAAAAACAAACCTAGACTGCCATATGATCATCAAGATTTCCAGTAACTTGATAGCATTGCTTGGCCCCATAGACAATACAGCTGCCCTCATCTGGTAGAAAACAACCAATAAAACCCAATAAAATGAGTGAAGCTTATACTGATTCATTCATATTGATGTTGACTTCCATTTTACTCTTTTAATCTTATTTTATTCGGTGGGGGCTAGCAGCAGAGGAGAAATATTGACCCTTGTGGTATTCATAATGACAATAACCAAAAACAACAACAACAACAACACCTAGTAGAAATCCCATTGACATAATGACAATAACCAAACTAATTACAAAACAGACCAGGTTCACTTAAGCAAAGAACAGACCTTCTTTTGCGGAATATCAGCTTGAAGATCAATACCCATATGCATTGCAGAGTCAAT
Organism: Erythroxylum panamense; assembly: GCA_027123425.1. NCBI lineage: Eukaryota > Viridiplantae > Streptophyta > Magnoliopsida > Malpighiales > Erythroxylaceae > Erythroxylum > Erythroxylum panamense. The sequence continues at coordinate 48,649,260 of JAOTIZ010000203.1, read as the reverse complement.
TGTCTTATCATCTTCATGAGTAAGTAAATTTAATTGTCTCAGCTGCTTCTCCAAGCAGATTGATGGTACATCAATCATTTCATCTGAACATACCCACAACATTAGCCATTAGTCCAAGCAGAAAGAGAATAGCATAATTCTAGACATTTCAAGAAGTTAAAACCTAAATACTGAATGGCAGTTGGCAAGCAAAAGATGTCGCTACAAAATGTGGTGCTTCCTTATCTTAGTCTCGTCAAGTACAGGAGCAGACAAGCACAAGCACAAGTCCTAACAAAACACACTTATTGGCTATTATCAAAACATATTTGACTCTTATTCATTATGTTCATAATCTTTCTTGGCTTTCCTTTTGTTCCTTAGCTCTCACTATAATTTCCATTTTATTTCACGTCCTCTTCTACTTTATCCAACTAAACTACCAGGGCATCTAGCAGTCTTTTACCAAATTCCAGCAATGTCAGTCCTAGCAATCTGGAAGCATGGAGAAAATGTTCCAAACATGCGGTATCAAAAAACGTATCTTCAAAGTGACTCCAAGCTCTAAAATTATGGCTTTCTCTACCTTCAAGGATAACAATCAAACTTACAAAAGGACTATATATTTCAATTTAAAAAATGCAATCACCAGAGTCCCCAACAAATAAATTGATGTACTCTTTTCCACTTTTTCATTGTTTTCAATGAAAGAACACCTACAATTATAAGTGAGAAGTGAAGACATCAAGTTTTGGCTAGGATCAGAAAATGTGGTGGAACAGTTTAATGCTTATCGATGATCTGAAATAATAAAAACATGAATTAATTATGTTCACATGTACTGTATATATTTCTATAAGATCGCAATTTCACCTTTCTTCTCCACACGCTCAGCTTGATCATCATTCTCCATCAGACCCACCATAGCTGCTGCATTGCTCTTCTTTTTATGTTTCAACTTTTTCTGATAAATATCAGAAACTCTTGGAATGGGAAGCAAGGCATCCTCCACATTTGCACGGTCTAATGCAGTAACTGTTGAATTACTTGCAAATTGATTAGGGAACAGGTGGAAAACTAAAACGCAGAAAACTACCACCAAATAAGGGTAATTAATACAGGGAAGAACCCCAGAGAGATCCTAGTGCACAGGGAATCTATTAAGTTTGTCAATCAGTGTCACATTAACAAAACACAAAATAATCGGGTAGTAACTGGCAGCTTTAGGACTTAGGTCCACTGCAAATCTCAGGTAGTTACCTGCATTTTGTGCCCCCATTCCTTTCTTAGGTTTAGTGACAGACTGAGGGACTGGAAGCAGAATACCATCATGAGAGCTATTAAGCCTGATGTCTGTTCCAGAATGCACCAATACTTTCTGGAACATGGGCTTTACCGGTAAACCATAGGCAATGAACACTTGTGCAACACTGGATCCAGAAATGCCTTGAATTTTTGCAGCAAATATTGCGGGCACTGGACCCTTATAGGGTTTAGAAACAGATTCATCAGAAGACACTGAAACTTTTGTGGGCTTGGCATTGCGTAACTCCTCCACATTCTGTCCGCACCATGTATAACACACACCAGCTTCTGAAATGGCCAACACATAAAGGCCTGCATCATCAACTCCATCAGATCTAAAACATTTGCAGTCAAGGTACACAGCAGGGTGCTCCATTGCAAGAACACAGCTTGCTGATTGCCTTTTGCTTCCATCAATTCTCCATATTGCAACATATCTTTCACCAACAGCAGATGAGAGAATATAGTTTCCATCTTCAGTAAAAATCATGAAACGAATGGTTCCCTGTTGATTATGAGAGAATATTTTCTTACTAAAAACAGATATTACAAATTACGAAAGCATATGCAAAAACAATCTAATGCATAATCAATGTTGGGGAAGGGAATTTAAGAAAACCAGCAGATGGAAATCAACACTCACAGGATGACCAGAAAATTTCTGTATCTTCTTGTGATCAGAACAACTGAAAACCTTCAATTGTGCAGCTGCAGTAGCTAACATCTTCCCATCTGATGTCCATAAAATTCCACCCAAGTAAACATAATGAAAAAAACCCAAGTATAAATTTCCCTAGTCAATTCAAATGTGTTTGGTAAAATCAACACCATAAGTCAGTGTATGTTTACACCCTCTAAATAAATTCTAAATTTTCCAGGAAAAACTAATTCATAGAATGGTCAAGAACGGTTGAAAACGGAACAAAAAGCTAGAACACTAAAAATGTATACAACGAACATACCTGGAGAAACAGAGTTGGAGGATATAGCTTTTGTAGAAGCTCTAAACTTCCCTGACATGTTTCCTGTTAGTGGATCAATTATGCAAATCATTCCATCTGCACCTGCAGTGTAGATACACGAATCTTGTGTTGAAAATGAAATAGCATTAACCCCCCTGCACATTAACAGCAAAGAAGATCTGAGCTAACAGTAAATCAGAATTGAAGTCACTTATAGTTGATACAGAGCACCACCCAATAAAGGATAGTAGCTTCAATACAACAATAAACTTTTCGCTCTTCCTCTCAAACATCTATCTACATAGCAGTTAAGAAACTTCTAATACAGGCTCAAGTTACTGATCAAAACAACCATGACTGAGAATATCAAGAGCAGAAAATGGAGAGCACGGGGTGACAAGAGAAGGAACAGGGAAAACAAGTTTTAAATTCTTGATAGAACATAAGGAAACTACAAAAGAAACCAAAAGACATGGTAAAAGAGCAGTATCAAGGCCCGTATCATGAGGCTAGAAGTTGAAAGACATCTTAAGTTGTAATACTCAAAGAACACTGATGTTGAAAGCACAAATTTGCAAGACATAACATTTCTTGGCATAAATCATGCGTAATTGTTTCATAAATTCAACTTAAAAGATTCCAGTTACAGATTAAACCAGCAAAGGCATCAGATTAAATATTCAGCAATAACTGTTCAGTCCCTGCCATTGGCCTTCCTTTTGTCAGTATTTCTCAACAATAGTACCAGAAGGGAACAGTTAACCACAGTTGAAAATACAATGTAATACAAATAAGGCATAAGATTAAGTTTTCCACAAAAAAGGAAAAACACGGACATAGAATGAGTGGAGTAGGAAGAACCAAGAAAGTGATCAATCAGATGGAAAGCTAAACCAAAAACTAAGAGAACTCCAAACTCAACCTGGCAGATTTATGGGTAGGAATATCCATAGTGCAAGTCAAGTTTTATAACTAACAGTGACTTGGTGAATTCAGAGAAAAAGAAAATCATTTTCACTCAAATAAGATAAATTAGCACAGTTTGCAGCAAGTAACTCACCCAGGATGGCAATCATTAAGAGACCACTTCAATTGACCAGAAGACACATCAAGTGCCAAGACATCCCCACTGCCAGTTCCTAAAACTAGCAATGAACTTCCTAGTTTCCTTTTCTTCTGCAATGATACGCGGCATTGAGACACATCATTAAGAATGATTGCAGAATAACTTTGAATAAGTTCAAAAAGAAATTGCAAACCTTTCGATCAAGAGACAACCATTTCATACACGTGTAATCAACTGACAGGTGTCCTCTTTCAGTAGTGTATAAATCCGCATCACTTGATGCTATGTCCGTAAACTCAGTTTGCAGTTGACTACTTATACTGTCCCAAACCTGAGAAGAACAAAGCAGATTCATTACATTGTTTCCAGGGGAGCCATGAGAATTAACAAAAGATATTAATATGCAAACTTTTCACTCATATAAAGCATGGTCAGTTTTAACATCCCCAACTTTAGTAGAATCGAAAGAGTTGTTCAGATCACCTTTATTCGACCATCTCCAGAATTAATTGCGAAGTAATCCAGAGAAGGACTAAAGGTAGTCAAGATGTCCCTGATATTAGTTGTGACCATGATCCTGAAAATCCAAGCAGCAAATCAAACATCAAAAGTATTTCTCATGGTGCACAAAACACATTCCAAAAGCAACTCTCAAGCATTCAAAAGCAAACAAAATCATATATTCCACACTCACGCACACAAACAAGAGAAAAAAGGGGGTCCAACTTCTGAAACCAAGCAAAGCGTATTCGGGAATAACCCCCTTAGCATTATCAATAATACACTTTACCTATTATATCCCACAACGTACTAGTTCCATGTAAAACCCTCCTAAAACCCCTAACCAGAGAAGACCCAGAAAAGGGTATATCATTTTGCTTAGATATTTATTGAAAAAAGAATACCTCTTTATGCTTGTGTAGCTATCTGAACGTTCTTGCTCTTCCACTCTATCTTCTTCCAATGAATTTAAGCTCTCTACGTTGAGTACACAAACGGAAATATCCAACTAACGGAGAATTTGTCCTTTGAAGCGACTTTGGAACAATAAGATCATGAAAAAAGAACAGAGCTTTGCAGTGAGTCGGAGATGAAAGAACCTAGAGAAGTGGTGGCAACTAGCTAGGCTTTGAGCCTTCTTCTTCTTCTTCTGTTTGCTTCTTTTTTCACCAAAAAAAACAAGAAAAAAGAAAACTCCAATTGGGCTCTTCTCTTCTAATTTAGCCCAATATTATCTTTAATGATTTATAGGAAAATAAAGTATTTCAAATTTCAAATCCTTTTAATAACAAAATAAACCTAAAATTGGCTTTTTTTTTCTTCTTTTAAAACGGAAAACTGTAGTCGCTACTTTTTGAACGTACACAAAGTAAATTTTTAAATTGACTCAATAATTTATAAATCACATCAACCGAATATTTTATACTAAGCAAATTCGATCAAAAAAAGATAAGTAGGAAGAATCAAACACAAGACCTTTTAGTCTTGTGATTCTCTATTCCACCATCTTAACCACTCCTATAAGGCTACTAAAATTAGCTTGGTAATATTAATTTAACGAGAGCTTTATTTTTACATTGAAATTTTTAAAATTAAACTTTTACATAAAATTTAAATTATATTTTAATTCTTTAATATCTATTATTTAAATAATTATTAATTTTTTAGAAGATTAATAATAAAAATAAAAGTTATATAAGTTATTTTTATTTTATTTTATTTTTCATGTATGTTACTAATTAAGGATATGCGGACCTTCCCAAATTTTACGATACTGATGAAATTTTTATTTAGTCGTCGTGATTGTAAATGTGACACATATAATGAATTTTGAATAGGCATAAAAATTGTATATGTGCTTTAGATTCAAAACCTCAACTTTAATCCAAATATTTAATGTTGAGAAATTAAAATATCATAATCTTAAATATTTATTTGTAACTAATAATAATATTGATCTAATTAACTAAAAATTAAGATTTAATAAAACAAAAATTTTAAATCTAATCTTATTTTTAAAGATTATAAAAATTAGAAAATAGCCTATGAACTAAACATTCTTGTCCATTAGATCTAAAGATCAAAACAAAAAACTAAAAGCCTTGGATTACAATGAAAACATCAAAATAAAATATAAAATATAAAACAACAGCACAACCAAAAATTTTCTTACACATGAATGAAGAAATGAAGCTGTACAGATAATCTGAAGATAACAAAGTAGCAAATGCTTGGACATATCTCTTTATTGGAAAGAATCTGAACTACTGACAGTAATCTGTAGAAGAATTCTTGACTATACTGTTCAGGAAAGGATTCATAATGTTGCAGATTTACAATAAGAATCCAGGATGGCAAAGTAAACGGAGGAAAAGCTCGAACATGAACTCTCGAGCTCAGGGCATGGTTCCGGAACAACAGATGTCGAAAAGCCAATCACATTGGAGCATAGCCAGGGAGACGAGGAAGTATAAGTATGTAAGGTGACATTAAATAGGCAAATAGAGGTGAAAGGGGATTCATGAATTCCTGTGAAATTCCCAGCAACAGTGATGTTCGTGCCGACAATGTTCCGCAACATTATCTGGTCAAGAACTGGTAGAGCGTTACGATCAAATTTGTCGTCCGGATGTGTTCCACAGTCACCTATAGCTCCAAATGCAATATTGATGTTTTCCAGTTCAACATCTGATATAATGATCCTTTTGATGTAGCCACCCCTGCCCTTGGTTGTCCTGAACTCGATGCCACTAATGGAGTTATATAGGTGGACATGCTCCACATGCACTTCAGAAATGCCACCAGACATTGCACTGCCAAAGGCAATAGATGAACCTGAAGATGATTGAAGGTGGACCCTTCTTATCTGTACATCTGTGGTTGGTCTGTTGTAAGCTATACCATATTCATCCCAACCACTCTTGAGCGATATTGCATCATAACCCGTTTCGATGCAGCTATCCTCTATACATACATTATTCGAAGAATCTGAAATTTTACAGAAACAATTCAGTAAAATATTTTGATGCTCTAAGCAGATAACAGAGTCGACCAACTGTTCATCGGTGAAATTCTTTATCAGTGTTGTATATAGAAACAATTCTGACAAATAGACCAAGTAAAGTCTGCGACATTTCATTTTCTCAAGTTGTTTTATATGATAACTTGTCTCTTTCAAACCAATATTGCATCGATCAATACTTATCAGATAGATGGTATCTGCCTTTTGACATGTGATTACAGATAGAATGTGACTGTTCAAATAATATTGTAATGACTGCAATTTCTTTCGGAAGACCATGCCAAACTAAACTAACGAAACTATTCCACGAACCTGGTACTATCCCGATCGTGAAAGGAGATTCAGGAGGTGCAGAAACGGAGATATTTTGTACAAGCACATTACTGCATTGGATTCAATTACAAAAATGTTTAAGTCTGCCGAACAAGTGATGATTAGCAGCTCTTCATAAGCAAAATTACCTGCAATAAACTGGATGTATGCTGTACGCAGGAGCGTTTGCAAAGGAAAGGTTTGATACTACTACATCTTCAGAATCTACAAATTCCACAAGATTGGGCCGGCTGTAATTCAACGAATTCGACTCGAACCATTCCCACCAAACCGAACCCTGGCCGTTGATGGATCCATTATCACCTATAGCAGGTTATCAGATTGAGACTATTGATTGTATATGAAAGGCAAACAGTATCAGAAGGAATTAGAAACAACTCACCAGTTATGACTACATCCTTCACCATATATCCATTTATCAAACTGCTGTACCTATTGCCGGGAAGATCTATCCCGCGTCCATACGAAGGCAAAGGCTCCACGATTTCCCAATGAAAGGGGTCCTAATTACATACAAAACTCACCAGTTACTGCTTTGATTGAAGATTGCTCCAGCTCTATTGCTTATGCACAAAAGTGGATGGTGGAAAGAATAGAGGGAATACAAATATGTGCAACATTGTTGAAAAAGGTGGTTGAAATTACCTGAGAACCAAGAATGACGGCACCTTTCTCCAAGAAGAGGGTAAGATGGCTAGTGAGATTGAAACTTCCGGTGAGCCACATACCCGGCGGCACATATAACTGAGCACCGCCTTTGTCTGCAAAGGACTTGAGATAGAAAATGGCATTCTGAAAAGCAATAGTATTCAAGGTTTTGCCATCTCCAATGGCACCAAACTCCAAAATGGACACACTGTGTGGTCTTGGCTCCCACCTTGGCTTATTGTCACACACTCCATTGTTTCCTTCACCAACTACAGTTCCAATTTGGTCTATCAGTACCAGCAGTAAGATCAATGGCACCTGAAACAGTGGAAGGCATACTTGGAATATGTTCTATAATTGCAGATTCGTCTTCATCAATATAACAAACACAAAGTGATCTCAGTAGAGTAGACAGACAAGAAAGGAGACCGTCTGGACTCTTGCTCCGTTGAATGGATTCAGAATTCGTGAGTATGACTATTCATAAACTAACCACAGATTGTTTGCAAAACCAACCACAAAAAAATACAAATGGGCATTGAAGGTTGGTTTTTGTAACTCCGACCAAACACAAGTTAGTGTGATAAACAATTCGAAACTAAAAAGCTCTGTCATCATCCAAGAAAAGCTAAGTTGGGCCAAATGAGCGGGAGGAAGAACATGAACGAGAATCGAATCATACGTGCACACGAAAAGAAAAGATTGCAGATTTAGTAAGAACATATAAGAAATCAGTAAAGCACACAAAACCCAGATTTCAGAGGACAAAAAGGAAAACATACTTACTGGCACCTTCATGGGGTCAAAGCCTCTTCAAAAGAATGACAGCCAAAGGAAGACAAGAACAGAGTTTATTTCCAAAACAGCAAACAGAACAAACAATCTGTCACACCCTCAAAAGGGAATCAAAAGAAAAAAGCAAAACAAAAGCTGAAACCAAGAAAGAAGAAGAAGAAGCAATAGAAGCAGAGCAGCTCAATGCAAGTTTGTGTATTATGAGCATTTATTATATACAAATAACACGCAGCAAAAATGGCAAACACAGTAAGCAGAGTCAAAGGATTACAGTAAGATCATATTCACATTTATATGATTAATAACGTCTCTGACCGACAACATTAAGGAGCTTAAATTGCATTACGACAAATTACGATAATAGTTCAAACTGTAATTCTAATTAGAAAAACAGAGCAAGTGAAAGAAAGCAGCTGAACTTTGGCACAGAACACTTCAACCAGTAAGATCCTCTGTTTTACTGACATGTTGTTTGTGGGGAACTGCGTGTCGTTTTGCTGACATGGCAGCTGTAACCGGACACGTAAGCAGTATTTCTAAAGAAGTAGAATTAAATGGGGTTAAAACTTGAGGTTAGAGTTTTGTCTCTCATAAGAGGCTTACTCGACTAGAACAAGGATTAATCTGAGTGTGAATAGCTTCAAGGTATAAACAAAAAGGGATTAAGAAGAGGAAAATAAAGACAATTGGGCTGGTGGACCCACTTGAATCATGAATTGCTAGGCTGGCTTCAATCACTAGACAGAACCCAAACACTTACCATGACAAGTCACAACCCATAGATTCATGTATATCTCTTATTATATAAGTGTAATAAAAACATTTATCTATATATTTTTTGTGGGTTGAATTATATTCACCCCATATATTTTTTAACAAAGTATAAAAATTTTATTTTATTATATATACATGATAAAAAATTTATATTTACCTTTTTTCTTATACTTTATGAATTTACAATCTCAATTCATATTTTCAACATTTAAATTATTTAAGAAATCCTTGAAATAAAGATATATTAAAATTATTAATGCTAATTAATTTAAATTCTATCATTTAATTCAAAATTATTATCTTGTCATAAACAATTAATGATTTGTTATATTATTAGAAGTTTAGAATTTAAATTGATAAATTAACTTTTTAAGTATGAATTATAGTTCAGATCTAATTTAAAATTAATAGATTGGACTAAACTCGAATTTAGATATTAACTTAATATTTAACTGGAATGGTTTGAATAAGTCAAATTTATTTAGAGTAATATAATTTTGAGGTTAATTTTATAATTCAAATTTAAACAACTTTTAAGATAAATTCGAACCACTTAGTTTATTTTGGTCCAACCCATGATCAAATTTAATCATGGTCGACCAAATTTCATGCGTTAAGTTGTTGAGATACTACAGCAGGTCATGTTGTCCTCCTAGTTAGGAATAGCATTAATGGTCGGTTCTTCAACTTCGGCACTTCTCTGGAGCATCCTATGTTTGGTGGTTCCATTTCCATATGAAACAGACCAAAGCCTGGTATCCCGCAGAATCCGATGTTGCCTCAACGTTACAAATCCTGCAAAACTCCATTCCTGCTTTCGGCCAAGTTTTTAACCAAACCCTAAATGGATCATGGACGTCGACTGCTAACAGCTTACATTTTTCTCTACAAAGCCACACATAGAAATGACGTTTATGATAAACTACAAAATAGACGCCTATTAAAGTATATAAATTAAATTCAAAATAGATTTGAAGTAAATAAAAAATTTAACGAAGTTAACTCTCTGTTAGTAAAAAATGTCAAAACTCCTCCGACCCGATCAACTCAATTTTAACCTGGATTGACCAGATCATGGGCTACTCCCACTGTTATTTAAAAACGACAACTCAATTTTAACCCAGATTGACCGGATCATAGGCTACCCCCATTGTTATTAAAAAAATGACATCATTTTTTAATTTTTTTAAAAATATGGTAGGCTGAGCTACAAGCGAACCCATCCCGACTTGACCAATTGATACCTTATATTATGTCAATATTAATGCAATATCATTCTTTAATAAAAATTAAGTCTTACAATTATATGATAATGAGACCTATAGTTTGAAAATATATAATAGTAAACTTTATTATCATTATCATCATTATCATCACACCTAGTTCAAAATTTCGTAATAAAGTAGGGTATGGAGAGGTTTGATAGTACGCAACCTTATCCCTATATAATAGAGAGACTGTTTCTAATATATCCACATGCAAATATTTCAATAAATAGGTGATGTAGGTTAAAGAGTGATGTAGCAAACCTATTATCATATAATAGTAAAACTACTTTCTAATTAATTTTAAAAACTTATCTAGTGATAATATGATTTATTTTATTTTAAAAAGATTAAAAAATATGTTATTAGCACTAATATAATATTTGATTGACGGAGAGTTATTCCATCAAATTTTATATTCATTTAGGATCTGTTTTGAAAATTTAAAATATTAAAATTTAATTTAAAAATGTTAAAATTTAAGGAATATTTTATTATGATATTCAAAATACACTTTCGAGCATTGAATTTAAATTGGGAGTCGGTCCATTTAACATCTAATTTGAATGTCCTAAATGCCTTCCCGTCTTTTTAATTTAATTTCTCACAAATGATATTATTTTTATTTTTAAGTTTTAAAAAAGTCAAAACCAAAACGAGTATCCTAAACAATCCTCG
>JAOTIZ010000203.1:48608407-48632282 GCA_027123425.1 Erythroxylum panamense | reverse complement strand
TAATTGATTAATAAATTAATTACTATATTGTAATTAATGAATGAATTATATTTTAATTAATTATATTTTAATGAATGAATGAATTATATTTTAATTATTTATATTGTAATTAATTATAATGTACTTAATTAATTAATATTATTATTTTAATTAATTATATTGTAATTAATTAATTGTATTTGATTAATTAGTATTAAAAATATTTTTAAAAAATGAGTCTCTACTAAGGAATGAGTTTCATTCCTCTACTAAATGGGAAGTATGGAGGATTCCCCCAAAGTGGAATATCAAACAATTACCCCTATAATTACAATCAACAACTAACCACTCACTTTCATTCCTTACCCATTAACCCCTTCCTAAACCCATCAACCAAATACCCCTTAGCTTTTTGCACATTCCTGAGCTGAAACTTGGATTACTCATACAAGAATGTTCTGAATTTGGCTGCCTGTGCATTGTTAAGCAATCATTTGCTAGCAACTGGCTTAAATGTCCTAATGTCTGTACAGATACAGGTTCTAATGGTAAAATCAACATAAGCCAACTCCAGGAATGAACACAAGTTACTACTCATCTTATTTTGCTATGCCCGTGGATAGACAGTGTCATTACCTTATCAGCCACCGTATCGGCTCCTTAGAGACTCCGGGGGCTCTTCCTCCATTATGCCTGCACCTGTTGTTGCAAGATACTCGCGGATGGTCGTTTTACGGTCTCCGAGAAATGTGTGATCCAAAAAGTTGTTGTATGCTTCATCACCTAGATTCCTTGCCGCCAAAACACTGGAATTATACCTTATCAGCTTAGAGCTTTTGTGTACAAGTAAGCTAAGAACAAAAAGGGCTTTGTAGAAAGCAAAGGCATTTAGATACATTTCATTGAAGTCCTATTAATGTCGAGGAGACATTCTGATGATCAGAATGGAAATGGTCCAAACCAGGCCACATCAAAACAATTTTGATCTTGAGTTTCTTAAACATTCAAAACAAAATGATATCGTATTGAGCTGTTAAACCAAATGACGTCGTCTTGGGGAGGAGGTTCAGGCCGTGGAACCTTTTCCCCCTTAACTTCAGATCTCTTCAAATATGCAAATTCACAACCTTTTCTTCTTCTCTTTGGCTCAAACTTTTGTATAAAAACTTTGCACATGATTCGCCATTTAATCACTGAATAAGATTTATCACTTATTATTTCATATGCTCAAAATAAAAAGCTTGTGCATACCAAAAACTTGTTTCCAGAGAGTAAAACAATCATCCCTGACAGCTTAAACATTTTCATCTTATAAATGTACAAGGCAAAATCAGCCAAGCAATATCATCATCTTAGAAGAGTTTGAGAAGATAATCCAGTGAGTTTTCTACCGCATTCTTGAGAATAGTACTTACCAATGTCGAAGATAAGCACGACAAGGTAAGATGTCGTCTCTCCAGATCTTATTGATATTATACCTTCCATAATGCTGGAAGAAAATCTCGGGGCTTCCTGCAAGAAAATCACCTAACTTTTATTCCCTGATCTTGCAGCAAATGACACAAAAAGATGTAAAATGCAGCATATGAACTGCGGCTAAGCTAAGGAACATGTAAAAGAGATATTTCAAAAGCTAAAATCTGATGTCATGCATCAGTCATGCATATGAAGAAACACAGGACCATTTGTTCTTGAATTCAACTTAAACCTCCCTTGATACATCATATAGCTCCAGAATGATAAGAAATCACGTAACATTTTTTCGTCACAAAAATCTACAAAGTTGGGTATCACTTTCCTTCCCTATATGCATCAAGAAGATTACCTTTGCATCTAATTTGAAAAAATTCCTCGTCGCTGTAACGAGCACAAAGCACCTGTTACCAAAAGCGCCACATCCATTAATCATTGTCAACAAGATCTTCTACAACTTATCACACAAAAGAAGCAAAACATAATTAAGCAACTTCAAAAGACAAACATACTGCTGGATTATGAAAGGGCTTCCCTTCCAATGTTTCAGGAACAACCTGTAAAAGAAAAGAAGAGAAGGAGCAACGAATCATAAGAAACAAAAGAAAGCTGCTTTACACCAAGTAAATAAGTATCAATCAGGTATAATTAAGCGTTACAATAACCAGTCATAATCCAACAACTTACAGCTAGAAACCGGAATTCAAGTTCTCTCTCCATGAAAGCAGGAATCTAACTTCACAAACACCAAAAAATTCTGATCAGATAGAGTCTATATTTCAATTTCTAACATGAACTCGAAAGACTGAATGACCCTATGTACCTCTGATTCTTTGATCTCAAACACAGTAACTATAAGAGTTTCACCTTCACAGGGCTCCACACTCAAGCTCGAAATCTCCTGCAAAAACTCCCCGAAAACAATTCGTATCCAATAACAGTTACAAACAAATTGTATTCTTCATTTGACCTTAGTTTCAGGCTTGGCGATCCCTCGTTCGAAGAAGATCGGGGCCACGTGAGCCAACACGCGACGGAATTCGTTCAATCGCGCGACTCTGAAATTCACCAACTCCGGGAATGTGCTTCGTGCGCTTCTCTCTGCAATCCCCCGTCAGATTAGGAACACAAATTCGAACTTTTAAACACAGACATACAGTATCTGTAGATGATCGGAGTACGTACCGGAGAGAAGAGAACCGAAGCCAGCGATGGAGATGAGGCCGGAGGGTGAGACAAGCTTACGGAAATCAGCCGCGTCGCGGAGCTCGACCAATGAGGACATGACGAGGGAAGGTCGTCGCCGAGAGGGAGAGAAGGAGAATGTTGGGCACGCGCGAATGACGCGTGGAGAAGAGTGATAGAGTCGCGGGAGAGGAAGAGGAAGTGAAAATGAAATGGTCATATGGTGGACGGTGAGAGGGAGTGAGCTGAGGGACGACGGAACATAGCGACGATGAGAGTGGTAGAACCGATATTGTGGCATTTTTTAAGGGTAATTGTGTTTGATAGTGATCTTTGGAACGACGACGTTTTATGCAAGCAGCATAGAATTCCAAAATGGTTTTTGTTTTTTTTTTTCCACATTTTTTAATCAACAGTCTTTCCCCAAAGTGTTCGAAAATTCATCGAACTCGGTTTTGATTTCATCGAATTCGTATTGTCGATTGACGATTGTCGTGTACGATGGTGATGGACATCTCTCTGATCGCCGACACTGTGACTATGGCAACGCAACAAGGCCTAGGATTTGCGTCGATCCTCCTCCGACACCAAAATCTCATCGCCGTCGCCGATTCTTCCCCCGGCGCTGCCGTTCAGATCTCAGCGGCCATACTAGATGCCATCGCCCCGCCGCCGGTTAAATCGACATCCTTCGCAGTCGGTCGCCGGACGCTTCTCCGCAAGAAGCGCCGCACGCGGCGGACACACCAAGGGGGAGACTCCGAGGACGGCGACAGCGAGGAGTTTTGGTTCTTTGGAGGTGACGGTGATGGTGACGGGACGTTCGGTGGCGGATTTGGGAGTTGGGGAAGCGGCGGCGGAGGCGGCGGCGGTGGATGGAGCTTTGACGGCCATAGCTGGGACGAGCCGTCGTGGTCGCCGTCATTGAATTTTGCGTATGGTTTCGTTTATGAGGTTATCTGCTGGATTGCATTATCTAATTGTTTGCATTTCTCGTTCAAGAAGGTATTGAGGATTGTTGAGAATGCTGTTGCTAGGAAGAAGATTGCCTAATTAATCTGCGAATTAATTTCTTTTGGCTTTTGTTCACAGTTAGGTGCACATAATTGTATAGAACAATAACAATTCATGCTGTTAATATATATCATCATCAATTTAGGGACTAATTTAGGGTCTAAGAATGAATGTGAATTATACATTGAGGTTCTACAGTCAGAGGAACCGATAACGAATGTAAGGATATTCATCATTGAGTTACGTGTATAGGATTGCTACAGATATGACTTGTTCGTTTATGGGATTGGGATGATGTGAATTGTGCATATGGAAGATTTGCTTCTTCTTCTTCACCATCATCATCATTATCATCATCACACCCAATCCGAAGTCCCGCAATGAAGCAAAGTCTGGGGAGGTTTGATAATACGTAGCCTTACTTCTACATAGTAGAGAGACTGTTTCCGATAAACCCATATACAAATGAGACACTTCATGATCTTGTTTTTTTATTTCCTGATTGTCATTATAGATGATGTTTTATAGATGTTATTTGGTTCTTTGAGGGGGCAGATGGATGCTTTTAAGGTTTTAGTATGAGGTGTTGGTGACTAGTGTTGGTAAGTTTTTTGGTGAATGCTTGAAAGGGGATTACCAGAGCTCAATTTTGTATATAGGGGAAGGGGCAAACACGAATCGATTTAGAGATCATTGGCTTTTGGGTGAAATTCATTGACAATAACAAGCCATACCGATTCAAACTTGCAAGTCATAGTGATGATTTGAAATGTAGTTTGGAGGGGCTACCAGATGATCTTGTTTGTGTCCTTATTTTTATTGTATATGATGTTTTATAGATATGATTTTGTTCTTTGTGCGAGGGATGCTTTTAAGTATTTAGTATGAGGTTTTGGTGACTGGTGTTGGTAAGTTTTTGGTGAAATGCTTGAAAGGGTACTATCGGAGCTCGAGTTTGTATATCGAGGAAGTGGCCAATGGGGATCGAGTTATAGATCAATTGCTTTTAGGTGAAATACTTTGATACTAACAAGCCGTATATGAGAATGGTTGATATGCTTTTTTATCTATCACTTGCAGGTTTTCTAAGCTTTTGAGTTTGGTATGTGTTTGTGTGGAGTATACTACCACCATTGAAGGGAAAGTTTCCTATAGTAAGTAGTAACACAAACTGTTTCCTTACTGTTATCTGGCTTGGAGCTGGAGTCATTGATCTGTTCGGCGAGGAATTAGCTACCCACCTTGTTCCTTTTTCCGCTTAGATTTATTTGATTAGTTGCTAAAATATCAGTGTTGAAACTGGTGAAGACTTTCATATCTGGTTTGAAATACTATTTTTCCCTCATCCTCGGGTTGTCTTCCGAATCTCAGACCCGTATATCTCCTATTTGCGCATGAAAAAAGCCTTTATATGGTCTCAAACCGGTGGTAAGGCCTATCCAGGATATGTTTTTCTCTCTTTAAGAGCTGATCATATTCCTCATTCCTACTGTCACTTGTTCCCTTCACAGCAGAGGAAGCCGGTTACCCAGATCGGTTTCTTAAACAACAGTCTGGACTCTTTGATTTGGCCATGTTTATATATCAGAAATTGTATATTACTGAATTTTTATTTGATGTGCTCAATCTAGTATAAGTTGCTCAACTGAGGTTAATACTTCATTGGCTTCTTACCATTTTGATTTTTCTCGACTCAACTTCAGTTACTTGTATCATTGATATTGAAGGTGGTTGTCTTCAGATATGGATTCTTCCCAGAAAGACGTAGTTCTGTGAGGTAAGTACACAAGTGTCAAGTGTGACATGAATATTATCCTGAACTAGAGGCTGTTCGTCAGACTTGATTTAACTAGGATTTAGATGAGATTAAGTTTTTTGACTCGCAGATACTTTATGTCCCAGAATTAAAATGGTAATATTAATTGCATCAAGTGCAGACTGTTTCAAATACATCGTCATTATTACCTGAAATCTAGAAATTACAAATTAGTGTAGGATTTTAATTAGTTTTCCTAAATAGTCTATACATAATTTTAATTACTGAGGTTGTATATGATCCATTAATAGGTGGTAGATATGATCATAGCACTAGGCGTTTCTAGGTTGGTAATTTTAATTACTGAGGTTGTGATGTAACCATTAATAGGTTGATGTAATCATGACAAGATTGTTCTCCTCACTAGACGTTTCCAAGTTGTCATCTCTAAAGTTTTTAACTTCCAGAAGAGTAATAAAGTTACCTTGATTGTTTCAAGACTTTGAAGGTTATGATCATGGGAAGGGGAGGTAATATTTTATAAAGTATGTGTTTTAGATACGTCATTTTCTTATTTTAAGAAAAGTGACGCGAGAACATGGAAGGTTGAAACTGACCATTCCATAACATAACATACAAATAATTCTTAGGTCCCACTACAGATTGGGTTCATGCATCTTCTCCTCCAAAGACAAAATTGCTAAATTCTGTTTTTGACTTCAGAATCATTACTTTTATCCTCTTATGTCTGTTGGGGCGTGTGCAAGTTGCATTTGTATAGATATTTTTATATGTCCTAGCACTGATATTTAACTGTTTTTTATTAGGGTAAACTTTAGGTCAATTCTTACGTTTTGTCATGACTCTTATCTTTGGCTTGTGGGCCACACGAGGCATCTTGGATTTTTCTTAATTTTTGGACTATGATGCTAATTATTATTTTTTGTGTGTGCATTCGTAAATTATCAATCGTCTTTAGTAGGGTAAACTTTACGTCAATTCTCAAAGTTTTATCATTATCATCATCTTTGGCTTGTGTGGTGCACGAGCCATCTTGTTTTTGTTCTCTTTTGTTCTTTTGGAGGATGATGTTAAGTTTGATCTTAATTTCTTATTTACTCATCTTTATTAAAACTTTAAATGAGTTGTAATTTCTTTTAATACAATTCAATGATTTCTTAGAAATTTAATATTCCTTTAAAGATCCATAAGGTTACAAATTCAGAAAGTTTTGTAGCTAAGAGCTATTTATATGTATTTTTTTTTGTTTTCTAGACAAAAATTAGTGGTAGGTATTTTTCAACCTTAGACTTATTCTAACTACATTAATTTATAAATAATAATCTTTGACCAAATTGTTCTTTTTTGGGTTCAAATTCCTTGCATGAGTGGCTTGTTGATTTCAGTAAAGTTAATAGTTCAAATCCCAAGAATAAGTGGAAGTCACTTTGGAGAATTGTAATTCACTTTGAAGACTTTAAAAGAATGGTTGATGAAGAAAGTAATTATTAATTTATATACAACAAAAATTCAACTTATCAATGTACAAAGCTATTCGTTTTGCAAAATTAGAGGAAAGTCGTAAACGTACACATTGCGAAATTAGAGGAGTAAGTTATTCGTTTTGTGAAATTAGAGGAGAGTCATAAATATACACATTTTATATTTTTTTTCAAAGATGATTTTAATAGAATAACAAGAATAAAAAAGTTATACTATGGGCCAGAAGGATTTAAACCTTCGAAAACCAGGATTGAAATCTGTTGCCTTATTGCTTGGTCACGCCTTATTTATTTTTTTATTCAACCCTACTAAAAATTAATAATAGTTTTTGATTTTCCTCAATTTTCACCAAACCAAATATGAAATAGATGTTGATTAGCTTGTTGCTTATATTTAAATAGGTATAAATCATTAGAAATGGCAAAACTATTATACTTGTAAATAATTTTTTAATACCAAACTCTTTTATACAAAGGATAAGTAACTTGATAATGCTAAAAATAGAGAGTAATAATGAGTTTTTTAGATTTTAAATTTAATGATTTGAGTCTAATTGAATTAAATTTCTTAAATTTAAATTTGGAATGATAATAAAGATATATAAACTCAAATTCAGGTGTTTTCAATTAAACTAATCATAAGTGACTTAAGTCGGACCTATTTAAGATTCAATTTTTCTAAACAAATCAATATTATTTTACTTAAAAAATGTTCAATTTTTTTAAACAAAACAATATTATTTTAGTTAAAAGAGTTAAGACTTCAAGTCAAATTTGGACTTAATTAAAAAACTTTAATATAAATTCTCAATTTTAAAAAATATTTTAAAAACATTGATCATCCTTAGACCCAAAATCCATAATTCCAAAATATAAAAGGCATAACAAATTATTTTAACAACTTGTTCATAGCAAATTACATATATCCAACGACATAAATAATAAAGTAACATCGTGTTTTTGTTTTATGAAATCAAGCACATAAAACAAGAAGAGATAAGAAGAAGGGGATAATACCAAAATAATTATGAAAACAAACAAAAAAGGACCTAAAAGAAGAGGTAGCACATGCTTGTTAATTACATAGTAATTAATTTAATAATTATGAATTATTAAGAGTTAAATTTAGATTTATGTAGGAAAACCAACATTAATTAGCATTAAGCATCAGAAGTTCCAAGGTCCAAAGCACATGCAAAACCCTAGATGAGCATTAACGAAGCAGATCTAGAGAGTTCTCTACATAATATTATTATTCTTTTTTTTATTTATTTATACAAAATATTTTTAGCTTAAAATGAACACCGACCCTGTTGTTGATGGTGGCTCGGAATGTCATCATCGAATATCCAGAGACAGTCCTCCACCACCGACTCCCTCAGTTGCGCCGCCATTTGCTCCGGCTCCAGACCCCAGAACGAGTCAACATCAAAGCTCGAGCCTTGCTCCTTCACGTTCACGCCCGCCACCTCATTCTTCTCGAAGGGAACGCTGTACACGTCCGTACCATAGCCCGTGTACTGTACTTGTTGCGAGAAGGTGGTGGTTCGAGGATGGTAGCATGGAGTTGGGCTTGGAGTTGGAGGAGCAAACATGGGCTCATAGCAACGTCTCTTAGCCGGAGGTGGGGTTGCCGGCGGTGGGGGAAAGTTGAGCTTGGCCTTCTCGCCTCGGATGCGCTTGGCGGCTTCGTCGTAGGCGCGTGCAGCTTCCTCGGCGGTGTTGTAAGTTCCGAGCCAAACTCTAACGCCTTTGAAAGGGTCTCTTATCTCCGCCGCCCATTTGCCCCATGGTCTTTGCCTTATTCCTCTGTACACGTTCTTTCTGGTTCGTCGAGTACTGCTCTTCTTGTTCACTTCCTCATCACCAACTACTCCATGAACAGAACTCAACAATAATCAGCCGAAAAAATAAACGAACTAGCTAAAAGATACATACTTTATCGTTGTGTGAACCCACAAATCACGACCCAGGTGCTCAAACTTCCATCTCCAAGTACCCAGTTGGTTCCATTCGATAAAAAACAAGACCCACATCAGAGCTTTCTGAGGAAAAAGATGTTACCTACCTTGGTTGGTGGGTTGCGTAGGGACTTCTATGTGATCACGAGACAGTTTGTTGTTAGTGTAGCCTATGCCAAGGAGGTCGTAGAATGTGTCAAGCTCATTACATAGATCTTCCGGCGTCATTTTTCGGCCTCGAACCACCGGCTCGCCTCCAGAGATTAACGCACCTCCACACATTTTCACAGAGAGAGAGAGAAGAGAGAGAGAGTCAATTTGTTGCGTTTTGTAGACTTGGTTAATAGGTTTGAGTTTTATAGGGTGACGGTTACAGCCAAACTGATAGCAAACAGACAAACTTATAAAGCTTTTTACGGGACTTACGTTTGCTGTCTGTCTCGTATGACAGATGATCGGACGGTGTAGAGTGAATCAGGTCGAAGCAAAGTAGTCCATGATTTGTCTTTTTTTTTTTAATATAAAAAAGAAAACTGCAATAATTTACAACAGGTGACGAGGAGATCGAGGCCCCGAATTATCAACTACAAGGAGAAAAGTACATCCGATAAGTGGGATTTCGAGATAGGTAACTCCAATACTAAAATGAGTGGCGTGATTTATGAGCTAATCTGCGCATCTGTTATTCTCTCGGTAGATGTGGTGATGTGTAACAGTCCAATTCTAGAAGAGTAGTTCATGTATGCCTTGAATAATAAGATTGAGAGCAATTCATGTATGCCTTGAACAATAGGATTGATAGCAGTCCATGATTTGTCTTTTTATCATACCAATGGTAAAATTTTTTAATGATGTTTATAATTTTCGTAACTAGTAATTAGCTCTCAAATTATTGTATTTAAAAAATAGTTATTTGGTTCAAATCAATTTGTAATTATTAAAAAATGGCTCTTAAATTTAACTATAAAAATTTAAATTGTTTGGTTTTTTATTTTTATTTTGATTTATTTTAATAATTTTATTATTAAAAATTGATTAATTTATTAACTAATCGATCAATTTTAAAAATTAGAAAATTTTTATAAACTAAAATAAATCAATTAATTTTAATTTTTAATTAAATTTAAATTTTTTTGTATAAATAAAGACAATCTTTTTAAATAATTTTTAACTTTTTTAATTTTATTCTATTATACTTTATTACTAAAAAGAACAAAAGGGTTGGTGAAAGTGATAGATGAGTGATAGATGAGATTAGGAGTTTGAAAGTAATTTTAAAAAGTTTTGAGAATATAAATTGTAATTTTGTTAAAAAAATTACAATTGATCAGCTTATCTTTTAGATTATCAAACTAGTTTATTTCACATGATAATTGTTTTATATTTTTAAAATTTTACATTGTGTAATTATGAATTATTTTATTATTGAAAATGTGTTATAAGGGTAAATATTTGTGATTGAAATAGAAAAAAACATCTTTAAAATGTTGTCGGTTAGAAACAAAAATTAAAATTGTTGTATTGATATCATTTTTTTATTTTAAATTGTTACTTTGTTAAATAATAGTTTAATTATAAATAAAAATGGGTATTTAGTAATTTTTTTCTCTCTCAAAAGCATAAAACAAGGACCACAAAAAGACTTTACTTTTTTGTTTTTTGAAGGTTATAAATGATTGATCAGTATTTCTCTTTTATGAGGATAATATTAATATAAAGTTGCATTGATTGTACGGCTTACCTAGCTAGCAGGACCAACTTGTTGCAGGGTTTCAGGGAACAGATAAGGAAGAGGTTGAAGATGAAACAGAAAACTTTCTGTTCTGTTTCTCTCAAGTGGACTGCCCTCTTTCTAAGAGACAAAACCTAAATAACAATATCAGTTCCTTTACCTCATTCATGGCTTTTTTTGGTTATTTTTTTTATTCTTTTCATGATCTTTGCCATTCTCATTCCAAGTTCATGTATCTCAGCTTTCTTCATCTTCTTTCTAGTCCCATGCTGTGCTCATCATGGACTTTTCTCAAGGGCAGATCAAGTTGGTGGAGTTTCCAGATCTTAGCAGCTTTGCCTCGAGATTCGAGTATTTGTTAGATTGAGTTTATCGGATGATTTGAGTTATTAACTCGTCAAATAACTTATTTAAAACACATAATTTATAAACTATTATGTTACCTCGTATGAAAGTTTGATGCTTTATGACTAAGTTTGACACCAACTAGACATATATCCAATAGTTTCATCAAGACTGAGTGTACCCTTTTAACGGAACTGGAAAAGTGTATGAAATCTATCAATATACGAGATGTTTTAGGCGAATCCCAACTATAATATTTCTTTATGCTAACTCGGTCTTTCTAGTTTCTATATTTGATGCTTTCAGTTAAAGAGAAAATTTCAGAACCTGACGACTGATTTAGTGGCAGATTCTAAGTATAGCAGAAGACCACTTATCAGCAGGAATTTGACACCAAAGCCACGTTTCTTATGTTTCCTGCAGCTTCTGAAATGGGAAGTCATGACAGCTACCAAGACATGATAGTAATGGAGGTACCTTGCAAACTCTGAAACCTGAAGGGAGTGCAAGTGCCTATCCTCCAATCTTGAAGCAGCTACTGCTCATCAAGTTACTTATAGATCTCTTGAGAGTATCCATAGATTCTATGGTGAAACCAAGTGTCGAACTAATATCATTAGCTGAAGTAGTAAGCAGGTTGGGGCTTGAAAACCAGGTGAAGGCAAACAGATGACAAATTATTTGGTATGTGAGATTCAAATAAGGATGATATTGATATCAGAAAAACCATGGATGACAACAAACAAAATGAAAATCCAAACAATCATAACACGTAAAACCCCACATTATCAATTGCGACACAAGTATTGAGCAAATGTTTTGTTCCCGGGCAGATTAGTAATAGGGGAAGGTATTAAACTAACAGAGGAACCTAAAGTACAAATATGGATTTCGAAACCTCTCTAACCCGCCATTTGAGTCAATCGGTGAACAGTACTCCTAGCAATCCTATTAACAGGATCAATCTTAAGGACAGCCCTCAAGTCTTCTGCGCCAAGTTTGTATTTCTCCATACTTTCATACAGAAGTGCTCGCTGCACAAGGACCGATACATTTGCATCGTCATGTTCAAGCACCTGTAGATCAACAAAAACAATATATATCCCAACTCCATTATAGCAGAACAAGCACAACTGTAATATGATCAACAGGAAAGCACTATCCAGTATTTTCGAAGTAAAGGAATCACAACAGAGAATTTAACGGACGATTGGTCAAATTATTTACTTTTGAATGGAAAGTGATTAATTACTTATTCTACCAGGAACATCTATTCTTAGATATGCTTGTTGATAACGAAGTAATCAATACTTCTGATAGGCCATATCAACACTTGCACTTCAAGGAACAAGGCAAGAATGGTGAAAAGTCCTACCTCATTTCACTTACCTATGTTACAAAGTTGAAGGTTACCTTAGAGAACATTTAAAACAACAACATATACAATGAAGCAAAAGAAGAAACTCCTTTTTACCTTGGAACAGTCAGCCACAGCCTTCTTATACTCTCCAACTTCTTTATAACAAGAAGCTCTGCACGACAAAACCTCCAAGCTAGAGGCACTATTACCTGTTTTCTCAAGAAGTAGAATAGCCCAAGACAACCACTTGATGGCATCTGCATACTGTCCCTGTTTTTGATGATCCATACCCTTGTTCTTTGCTGAAGAAGCTGTAACCCCGGCAGGTGGAGGCGGAAGCCCTTCGAGCTCAACGGTGGTCCCACCCTCATCATTCCCAGCTCCTCCAAACTCTGAATCCAATCCCCAATCATCAACTTGAGAGAACTGCTGCCCACCAGTTCCACCAGATGGTGTTGCAGTAGCTCCCGAGGTAAAAGTAGAGAACATGTCAAGAGGATCATCACTTGAATTTTGAATAGGAGGCTGTTTTTGAGAAGGAAAAACCTTGACAAAATCATCCAAACTGGAATTAGATTCTATATTTGATCCACTGCAACCGCTCGTATTTTCACCAAAACCACCTGATGGAAATGTAGCTGTGCTCGATTTGGAAGCATTCTGAAATGATCCAAATCCATCATCACCAGCATTAGATTTCTGATCTTTACTCGCTGAGTTCAGACTACCCGATTGCTGTTTCAATCCAAAATCAAGCAATGAACCAAAAGGGTCTTTATT
This sequence comes from Erythroxylum panamense, assembly GCA_027123425.1. Taxonomy (NCBI): domain Eukaryota; kingdom Viridiplantae; phylum Streptophyta; class Magnoliopsida; order Malpighiales; family Erythroxylaceae; genus Erythroxylum; species Erythroxylum panamense. The sequence goes on along the minus strand of JAOTIZ010000203.1, from coordinate 48,619,195 downwards.
TGCACTCATGGAACCCACAGTTCCACCTCCATTCATAACTTTCATTGGAGGACCTCCCAAATTAGGACCCTCACTATTGACATTAGCATTAACATTGCTACCACTTTTGTTATATCCACCAGAATAAGCACCAGAAGCATTACTAGATCCCCAGCTTCCGCCGGTTTTGGCTGAACTATTCGTTTTTGGCAACGAATCAGCCAAATTACCCATCGAATATGCACCTTGATTCCGTGCAGGCGTGACATTCTTCAACGGGACATTACTATTACCTTTATTTTCCTGCCCCAAAGCGGAACTAAGCAGATCTCCAAACAATTGCGGATTTTTCTCCGCAATCCCTACCCCAGAACCAGAACCGGTACCAGCCGAGCCCCAACTCTTCCCAAAAATATCACCCACCATTGAAGTAGGTCCATTCAAACCAGTGGTAGATGGTTGGTGAGACCACGAAGGCTTGTTGGGTTGCCAGGAGGGCTTCGGTTGCGTCGACGATGAATAAGCAGAGAAAGTTTTGTTCTTTTGGTCATTAAGCGACTTGGGTCTGTCTGTGCCGACCCCCAAATCGAAATTGAAGTTATTTAAGGACCCAGATGAGCCTTTTCCATGATTCGAGTTCATTTTTGGTCTTTATCTAAATCCCAACGACAAGAACAACAACAATGACCTGTGTGAAATCAGCAACGTACCTGATGATCTTTGATACGAGTTCAATCCCAGAGTAGATGGAGATCAAACAGCATGACCCTGATCAAGAAAAAGGAGGATAAAGGGGAGATGGCCGGAGATTCAGAACGGTGGCTTTTTTTATAACAGCGTGGTTCGTGTTGGAGAGGCTATACTTGGGATATGATTTGACCAAATAAAGAAAAATAAAAAGTAACCAAATTAGAACTTTAATTTAGTTACTTTAATTAATTAATTTTAAAATTAACAATTAAATATCATTTTCTTAAATTTAAACATAATAATATCATTTTTTATTGATTTGAACTAAATTAGACTAATCAAAAGTGTCACCCCTAACTTAATCATCCCATTAGGGCAAACTAAAAAGAAAATTTGAGATGTTAAGTATTAATGTAAAAGGTATTAGGGTTACATCATAAATTTTAAAATTTTAAGTAATAAAATTTCACTATTTGGATTAAAACAATGTCCCAATACATTTAATTAATCTAAGTCTAGACACTGACTACTGAACTAAATTTATGGTAGAAGGTCTAACAAAATGTTTTGAAAATCGGACAAGAAGTAAACTGATAAAACAAGAAATTTAAAGTTTAAAATCAGTTAAATATTAAATAAAATTGAAGAATATGACATAATATTTAATATTTAAATTAAAATATAATTAAAAATTGTATTTATTTTAATTTATACAATTTAATTAATTAATTAATTAACTGATCAATTTTAATAATAAGAACTAACGAAAATTAAAAACTGAATTAAAAAATAAATTAGCTCAAAATTTTGAAAGATTGAGCTTCCCAAACAAGTTTGATTTTTTAATCACAAATCCAAGATCAATCTTGAGATTATAAGATTTCCTCACCAGAAAGACCATTGGCTTAGTCATTCCCTTTGTCACTTTTTTAGAAACCTTATGATTTTTAAACATTCATTTCAACAAATCATTAGGCTAGGGCACAATCCAGGTTAGATTGGGCTCAGATTCACTTTATCAAAACTCCATCAAACTTCAGTACAAACTCAGACCTATAAATCAGATTTGGGCTTCGCTCTGAGCTTATAGCCCTACCAATCATCATCTCTCGATAATGCATACAGATATTCAGAGCTCTGCACATCATGTCAGATGCATACTCCGCAGTAACCATTAGTTCAAACCATCCTTCTAAAAGGGCCATAATAACTTCTTTTTATTGAAGACAAACACATGAAGCAGATTTAGGTCTATATTAGACTGTTTCATCTTTTACATGTCTAATGCTATATATGTGATCAAAATGGATCAAGATCTTGAAAAAGAATCAGAAACTTTGGAACCTAAAACAGAAGATAAATGTTTTAACCGGGAAAGTATACATATATTGCACACAACTTCATTGGCATTGGAGGTCATGATGCATTTTAATTGATACTATCAGTGAAGTTCAGATAAATAAGTATCCAAGTTGATCCAAATGCAGAGAAGAGGAAAAACAATATCAGTCCCATCTTCAATTCCATCGGTACCTAGAGATGCTCGAATTGGAGCGCAGAAGAACAAAGTCTAAAACCATTCAACTTACACTCAAAAGTTCCAAAAATCTGAAACTCTTACGATCTGTTTCGGCATTTGTCCTGTATATTTAACTCTTACGAACTGCCCTGGTTAAACTGCCCTTGATTAACAGAGAAGTCTCCACCTCCACCCTGAGTTGAACTCTGGCCATTCATTGATGATGGATGCTGCTGAACATGATGTGCTTGACCTTGGCCCCAGTTCTGCCTTTGCATTGATTCTCTCCTTTCCACTTGCATTGCTTCCCGGCGCCTGTCATATCTTGGCCGAGGTCTGTTCCTAGTTTGTTGCCTTTCATTATACCAGTATTGAGGTCTATGGATGACCTTGCCATCAATGAACAAGTCCCCTGATAATGAATTCAAAACCAACAAATGGAAAGAGAAACTTCCATTATGCATGATGTGAAAGAAAACAGATGAAACAGAATCCATATGTAAGCTTATTGCAGGGAGATTACTAACCTCCATAGTCTTTGTTAGGAACATCAAGATATGAATCCGGCAATACCCAGAGAACACCAGGCAAACCTATTCGAAAGGAGAAAGAACAAGGGAATGAAAGAACCCTAGTTAGCTGTAACCGAACCCTAGAAATGTAGAGTTGAATAAGACCATACTTACAAGTTACAATTATAAGCCTCGTCCTCCCAAAACACTAACAAGTCGAAGATCCAAAATTTAAAATGATCATCCAGAACAACTCAAACCTTATACTGGAATTCACATCAACATGTCCTTATCGTATTCAATCAACAACCAAATCATGTAACAGATAATCTTAGACACAAAATATGAAATTCCAGAGTAAAACTTAAAACCCCTAATCCCCTCCAACGAAAGAGAAGAAACCCGTAAACCCCACGAGAGGATAAAAACGAAAAACAGAAACACCTTAAAACCCTAAAAAGTAGGGAATCAAAGGAAGCACCTTTAACTTTGTAGGAAAGCTCCTCCGAAATCAAAGCACCAAACCCAGTATAAGTCGTCGTGCAAACCGAGTAAATCTTCTTCTTCGCCTCCTCCTCACTAAAACCCAGACCGCAAATCACACAAAACAAACGAAACGTTAAAATCACACTCAGAAACCAAGACCCAACTCAATAAAATTTCGATCTTTCATCACCTTCCAACAACAGCTGCAAGGGTTTTGACATAGCTATTGATCATTTCCTCTTCAGAGGGTTTTGAGTCCTCGGGAAACTCCATAACAATGAGCCAGTGCTCGTAGTCGCAGCCATCGAGAAGAATCGTCTCCTTCGGTGGTCGGTTGCTCCAGTTCGGCGACGCGTCGTTGAGGGGCGAGTAGTTCGAACCGGAAGCCTTGAACCGGGTCTGAGTTTTGATATAATAGTGACTCAGGAGTTGAGGAACTGTGGATTTGTCGACAAGAGCCAGAGTTGATCGATAACGTGTAGAGCTAGAGGATAGAGAGAGGGCTCGCTTTAGGGTCGATGCTAAATTGCGCCTGGTGGCAATATGCGCCATTGTACACTCACGCACACTTCTTCTGGCTCGCTGTTTCTGTTAATATATGAGCTTTTGCTAGTGTTCATAGCTATTGAAACGACACCGTGTGATAGTAGCTGTGTTTTACATTAAATTCTCTCTAGTTAGAGTAAGATTAATTTTATGTTAAAATTAATAATTTTTTAAATTTAATCAATTATAACAAATTATATCAAACTCATTATAAATTAAAAAATCAAAATTTATGTTATTATTATTTTCTTGCACTTTGGACTTGTTTGACAATCAATTAATTGCATTAGCTGTTAGCTGCTTCTATCAGTTGACTTGACAAGTGAATTGTATTAGTTGTTTGTCATTTGATATTTATGTTAGCAAAAAAATTACTTCTTGTCTTAATTATATTAATTTTGAGTTAGAATTTAAATATTTAATTCAATTAATTTTTATTCAAATGATAATAAATTTTTAAATTAAATAAAACTCATCTAAATTTAATAAATTAAGATAAGTTTGATCAAATCAAAATGTAATCATTATTATTGCCTCTCTATTTCGAGAATTATTTTGGTCAATGACAAATTGAATTAAAATATGTTGTATATAGTTGAATTATTTATTTATTAATTCGGTTTTGAGAACTAAAATAAGAATAAAAATTATTATAAAACAAGTTACTAAGTTTAGTTTGGTTGGCTATGAATCAAGTTAAGGTAAAGTAAATATATCCAACAACAATTAGTTTCGATCGTTAGCTTCAAAATAGTTCCCACCATGAGTTTTTGTTTTTTCATTGACGATACAAATGGAAAAAATAGCGAGCTTTCAAGTTCAACGCAAGCATGTCTTCTACTTTGGACAAGGTGGTGGGAACTGCATTCCGGCGTACTTTACTCTCGCATTCACACAGTTGGAAGTCAACGGCTCAGGACCAGTGTTCTTCAAGTTAATGTTAGTCAACTCAACTCCTTCACATGGCACCTGTTGGCTGCAAGAGAGATCAACTGCAACATCCGACACTGTTGTTCCAACAACGTTGGTGAACCGAACATCGCTGATCTTCACTTTGGATGGCTGTGCATGAGAAAACAAGAGGTTGGTTTTGGTTAAGATTGATAAAGAAGAAGAAAATAAAGTAACAGACACCAACGAACCACATTGGCTTTTCCATAGGATTGATCTATGATAATTGGGTTCTTGACGTTTTCCATGATTATGTTCTCAAAAGTCATGTCGGAAGCTAGACTTGGTGGTGACCCTCCCCATGTTTTGATCCGAACTCCGTTGGTTGTCCCTTTCAAAGTACAGTTCCTTACCAAAATCCCTCTCACGTCCTTCTCATCTGGATACTTCCCCAAGCTACCGATACTGTTATTCAACGCACGCATCATTATCATAAACTACGATAATTACGAACGATTCGGACACAATTACGAGCAACATTTTACCTGATGCCATGTCCAGGGCCACAGGTGACTTTGACGACACTGATGTCTGTGCTTCCTTGGATGATACCGATACAATCGTCACCTGTCTCGATGATGCTTCTGGCTATTTTGACTTGACTAGATTGGCTGATGTGAATACCATCGGTGTTGGGGCTATCTTCAGGAGCTCGAATATGAAGACGTCTTACCTTGACGTTTTGAGACAAGACAATGCCCATGTGGAAGCCCATGGGATCGACAGAAGTGAACTGTCTTACGACTGCATTGGTGACATGGTTGAATTTTATGTTCTGTATATGAACCATTCAGATCAGAGCAGAGAGATGAAAGTTAGAAACAGTTAGAAACTTGAACATGAAATAATTCGAGTCACTAGGGGTGGTTGAATTGGACCCTAACTACCTTTGACTCGACTCAATCCGATGCTGACCTTAGCATAAATCAACTATATTACAAGTAATCCTAGGTCGTCGTAGTTGTCGATATCATACCCCAAAATTTTGCAGAGCAGCGAAATTTGAAAGGTCTGATAGTACGTAATAAGTAATGCTACATGTTATCTCTTAATTTAAGTAACCTACTACCATTTTACTATTTATAAATAAATTACTATGATTAAAGTGTTATTGAAATGATCGGATAATTAATCAATTCTCTTTAATATATAATTTCTACATTCAAAACTTTGCAATAAGGTAAAGTTGGTGCTTACGGCTGGCAAAACAGAGCAGGAACCACCTTTCTTACAATCGTCGTATTTCCAGACAAGAGAACCTTGTCCATCGATCGTGCCTGTCCCAGTAACGATCAAGCCGTCTATTTTCTCAAATGTGATCCAGAAATCCTCGGAGTAACTGCTCATGTCTGGTAGAGCTTTCACGTTTCCTATGAGCTGTACGGTGATGGGAGGAGGACCTTTGCATGGTCCTTGGAAAACTATAGGTCCTGCTACGAAATTCCCTGCTGGAATAAGTAGCCTTGCTTTTCCTGGAGAATCACATGCAGCCCTCCAAGCCCTGATAAATTCCTGAAACAAGTCGATCAGGTTATTAATTTACGAATGAAAGCCCCGGAAAGGGTTCGTTTTTAGTTATATTGCTTACTATGGCATTATCTTTCTTCCCATCAGGAACTGCTCCAAATTTCAGAACATTGAAGACTATTTCAGAAGGGTCTCTTTTATGACCACCAGCACCAATCCTGCCGCCACCAACTGGTCCATTAGCCTCACAACCAGAGGAAGATGACAATAGAATCACAATGCACGAGAGAAGAACGGCATTTGCTGAAGATTTCAGTGATATGGCCATTGCCATTCTTATCTCCGAATCGAAATGGAGTTGCAGATTGTCTGTCTGGTTCTCTCTTCAATGTTATTACGGTATAAAAAAGAAGCCCACCTCTCTAAGACGAGAGGCTATGAAAATTGTGGCTAAACCTCTCTTCCAATGGCGTCCTTTATTTATTTGGCCAGCAAGAGATAGTCTGGTACAGGTCAAATGCTATCTATGGAGGAGTCTAACACTTGGTCGGCTCCAGATCATGATTGGCAGTAGTTTTTGCATGGATTTAGGACTTTTTAAACAAAATTTGCATTTTTGAGGTTTGGTTCTACTTGTATTGTGTTTCACCAATCCCTTTTAAAAGCAAAATAAGTTATTGTTGGTGGTGTGGAGGATATTCCTGGATCCACCCTAGAAGCAGCAACTACATTGCAAGTAGGGTTGGCATTGTGCTCAAATCCGACCTCAATTGAAAAGGTAAAGCCCATGTTGATTAGATTTAGAATTGGACATGATAAAAAATAAATAAAAATTCAACTTTTGGCTCGAATCGACTAATAAAAATTAAAATACTAATTGGCTCGTCAAATATACAGAGAACTTTGCAATAGGGATCACTACCTTTGGAGTTACACCTATAGGGTGCCTTTCAATCCTGTTAGAGGACATGTTAGGGACTTGTCATCCTAGACGCATTTTATAATTTGTAACGTTTTTCTTCCCTTTATTAAAAAAAGATGTTATTACTTTAAGTTTGTACGATTTGTTGTATTTTTAATTATAATAATAAAACAATAACTCTTTTAATATTTTATTATAGAAATGGAAGGTAAATAAATGGATTGTTATAAAAATATATTTAATCCAGTGAAATCAAAATTTAGATTTTATTAGAAATTTCAATAGTAGTGAAACTTTCTCACCCTTGATTTAAATTAAATATTTTAATTAGGTTAAACATTGTGCTTTTCCTTAGTAGTTAGATGCAAATTCCAATAAAAGATGAAAAATATACATACACTTAAGATGCAAAATCACATCTTAAATTTCAATTCATAGAAAAATCCAAATTTAAAATTTTGTGGGTATAAAATTTAATTAATTTATCTTTAAATGAATTTTTATCAAAAATTTATTTAATTTTTGATCTTGATTCAAATCTATTAATTTTGAACTAAAATTAGTTGGATCGATTCGAGTTGTAGAATTTCTATCTTTCATGCCCTATGTTACCGTCTTACCATAGAAAATCTCATGAAACATGCAAAAGGAAATCAATTAAGAAGGAATAGAATAAAAAAAAAATCCATCCCAAATTTTAAAAAATTCAAGATTCAGACTGAATTTTACTTTTAGAAGATTAGGTTATGCCCCAAATCCAACTGAGATTTTAGATCAAATTCAAGATTCAGACTGAATTTTAGTTTTAGAAGATTAGATCATGCTGGCCCAAATCCAACTGAGATTTTAGATCAAACATGCATGCGATTACACAAGTCATAATTTACAGAGAAGATACACCATCTTGAAAAGCCAGAAGATACATCTCCTACTATATAGCTACACACCATAACCAAAGATCACAACCTTTTAAGGTACTTCCATAATAAAAAAGAGGCATGTGCACCTAAGAACTTCAGTTAACTCCTAAAACTCAAACCCTCTTCCTTCCATATTCTGTAATTACCAAACCATCATAAAGCTTAGCTACCTCGTTACAATTCATGGCTGTCGGCTCTTCCGCCACCAACGACGACCTGTACCGATGAGCCTTCTCGTTGCTCGAGAGAACAGGCACCTTTATCGTGGAAATTTGAGGCCCGTAATAGACACACTCTTGGTGGTTGGGTTGGTGACGACCTTTGTGTGCTTGAGTTGAAGAAACTTTTCCAGTGGCCGGCACTGATGACCATCCGTAACCATAAAAGCGTTGGTCGATAATAGTGAAGCGTTTATGTTCGGTCTTAGTGAAGCTATCTGCTTGATTTTCCATAGATCACACTAGCAACTAGAGTTTTAGGGAGCAGCTAACTAAACTGGTTTGTGCTGGTTTGGCTTGGTTGTAACGTTTGAGGCTAGAGTTCCCTTATATAGAAACCTAAGGGTATGGCTTAGCTCCTTAGTTCTTGGATAGTGTCCCTTAGAGCATAATCTGATTTTCCTTGTGTAGATTCTTAAGACACGTAGGTTACTTTTGTATCTTAATGTAACGGAGGAGATTGTATCTTTTTGCCTAGTGGATTAAAGATGGCAACCCCCTTTTTTTGACCGATCCTAACTTGAAATTCAGTCAAATTTAAACTGTACTATTTCAACTCAAACAGAACGTATAAATAAAATTTTGGGCTAGAGTTTTGTCTCTCGTAAGGGACTTATCCGATTCGAGCAGGGATTAGCCTGAATATAGATAGCTCTTCTTATAATTAAGATCCTTCTAAGATACTTCGTGGGCAAAAAAAAAACATTTTAATATAAGCTACTAAAATAATATTATCCTTATGGATATTAAATTATTAGATTAGACCGATCTTATCATCCCTAAATTGAAAAATTACATTAGAATCATAATATAAGAAAAAATGATAAACGAATTTATCTATAATTTTACTTTTTATTTCTTTCAACGTTAACAAAATCTAAAGCAATGGGACTCGAATCTCTCAATTTCAAAAGAAAAAGAAAATTTATGCCAAACATTTCAATATTCTAAGCTTTCGATTTCCTCTTCCTCTTTTGAACCAACCCATATGGCTTATTTTGATCTAATGTATAAGATTGCATTAGATTCTCCAATAATGCAGTCAGTGATATATACCTTCTGATATATTATTTTCTTATCCTCTGCCTAAACAAAAGGTTCTTAATCCCACTTCAAGCTAGCTTGTTCTTGGTATTGGCTTGGCATGGCATTAGATTCCATCAATACCTTTTCTCGATGCTGATATAATTTCAAGGTTTCAGGACTATATTCTTCCATTTGTAAAAGGAAAAAGGAAAAAGAGCTTCTCTTGTAGGACCTACGATGGTTGTGTTTTAATCTGTTTTCCTGTTATTATTCTTCCTTATCTTTTTATTCTGCCTTTTCACAAAAATTACTTTATTATTTATTCTTATACTTTACTTAACTAAAATTTTAAGTTGAAAAGTTATTACATTCAATCAAATTATTTTATTTTTCTTATATTTCATTTAAATATTATCACAACTTGCTTTTTCTAGAGCGAGTCCATTAATTATAGTTTTAAAAACTTTTTAGAGGTTTTAGTGTTTAATATTTACAATGTCAATTAACTATTCAAAATCTTTCTAAGTAGTAATTCAGTTAAAAAATAATTTTGTTAGCATTTTACTTATGCTAATGAAGCAAGTGAAGATTGACATTTAAAAGAGAGATATGACATTTTCATTTTAATATAATTTTTGAATATTAAACAAACGATTGTGATGTAATCTTTCTTTCATGAAAACTTTATCACGTAAATCTAAACACATAAATTGCGTGATTTTAGAATCTAATAATTTTTCACAATAACATATGCATATCTTATATTGTCCGATGGAGAGATACACGAAAAACTTAATAAGTAGAGAGAAAGATGAAGTAGTTATCAATTTGAAATTCGGACGATGTCTCTTTTCATTATCCTTATTTTTACGTTCCATCAACGTAAATACATCACATTATTTATTTTAATTAACCATATTATCTCTTATTTAAATAACTAATGGGATTTCGTATACTTAAATCATTAAACCGAAATATATGGGCCACATAATGAAACTATCTAACAATCTTCCACTTGGCCTATGTAACTTAATCATGGTCTAATAATATAACATAATATGCATATAATAAAACTTAAATCCCTTTATTTTCTTTAGGCGCAACATTAATCATAATTAAGTGAAAACTAGAAAGGATCATAGCAGTTGTACATCTTTTAATGTGACATACTTCCTTCTATGCATCACAAAACTAATTCATAACTTAATATGATCTATTATGAGATATATCTTAATGGTTCAACAATAATGTCTTTGTAAAAGATAAATCCTGTTAACATTCACATAAACATTCATGTATATATACTAACAATAAATAACAGGATCCAATATCAGAACAATATATATAAATGAGCTCAGAGTATCAAATACATAAAATACATAAATAATAACATGTTGTTCAATTATGGTACCGAATGATGCCCATTCTTTCGACATGTTCATTAAATGTCTTCGGTGGCAATCCTTTTGTTAATAGATCTGCTATCATAAAATTAGTGCTAATATGTTCGATTGACACTCTTTGTTTCTGAACTTCTTCTTTAACGGCAAAG
>JAOTIZ010000203.1:48589169-48599780 GCA_027123425.1 Erythroxylum panamense | reverse complement strand
TTAAAGGATAAAAATAAAGAATCAAGTACAATTTAAGAGAATTTCAAGGTAATTCAAATCAAGTAGACCAAGAACAAAAAAGAATAAAATAATTCCATATATAACAATCATTTTTATAATCTTATATTAGCCATTTCAATAATTTAGGAGTTCAATCATTCCATGACTATTGTACGTTTTACTAATATCAATCTTAAGGGCCGCTTTTCTAACTTTACCTTTACTTATTTTTTATCTGAACTTGCTCAAAATATATATTTTGGTTCGATCCTAATTCAAAATCTAATTGAGTCACTTATTAAACTAACATCATTTTATTTGAAACCGACGTAGACTAGTTTAAGTTGATTCGGTTGCCTCCAAAGATTGAGCACAACTTGAATCCCAATTATTTAATTTTAACTCATTAAGTCTATTTTTTTGTTATCCCCACTTTTGCATGATTTAGGCTAAGAACATGGTCCTCTATTTTTTGTTATCCCCACTTTTGCATGATTTAGGCTAAGAATATGGTCCCTACTTTTGCATGATTCAGGACAAGAACATCGACGTATATGATAACCAAAAGATGATGAAAATAATGGTGGCGTTATATTACACTCTTTTCGCACAACTGACTCCAGCATCAAACCCTTTTGGGATGCTTATGAACTTTCTAATAACATGGGATGTTTCAAATCTTTCGTAGCATATATACATATATGTTAAGACATGTTTAAAAGAACCAAACCTTTCTGTTCTTATTAGTCTTGGTCAAAAAGAGAAAGAACCAAACCTTTCTGTTCTTATTAGTCTTGGTCAAAAAGAGACACGAAATGAAGTAGACAAGAACTGAGACCAAGGTTCAGTTTTTTCCCCAAGTTTTTGGTTAAAAAATAGTGGAATTCCAAGTTGGTTTCTTACCAATTTATTGCCAACCCTATTCCATTTGATGTGTAAGTTACGGATATGGTTGAACTGATTCCAAATTACTCTCTTTTTCTTGGTTTTATTCCTCATCACCTCAGTCTTCACCATCCAACTGGTATCATTCTTTTTGGTTCAAAGCACATCTGAACCGACATTGCCTTTTGCACCTGAAGCAACTTTGTTTTCCTGATAGGGTACACTTTAGTTCTTTTGTTGAAGCAGTCTTACTTTTCCAAACTTGCTCAAAATATTTTGTTTGATCTCAATCTAAAATCTAATTGATCCGTTAGATCAAATTGACATCGTTTAATCGATTAAGTTAACTCGTTCACTTTAAGTAAGATATTTTTGTGATCCCCACTTTTACATGATTGAGAGCAAGAATATCGTCCCTACTTTTGCATGATTGAGGTCCTGTTTGAGAACAAGAACACTGACGAATGTGATAACCAAAAGGAGATGAGAATCGCGGTTTTATTACTCTTTTGGCATAACTACCTCCAGCATCAAACCTTTGTGGGATGCTTATGATCTTTCTCATAACATGGGATGTTTCAAATCTTTTCGTAGCATAAACATATATGTTAAGACATGTTCAAAAGAACCAAACCTTTTTGTTCTTATTAATCGGAGACACGAAAGGAAGTAGACAAGCACTGATATTACGACACCGAGGTTCAGTATTTTCCCCCAGGTTTTGATTAAAAAGCGGTGGAATTCTAAGTTGGATTCTTATCCAATATGTTCCCAACCCTAGTCCATTTGATCTGTGAGTTACAGATAGGTTTGAACTGATTCCAAATTACTCTCTTTTTTGGTTTTGTTCCTCATCAGCTCAGTCTTCACCATCCAACTGTTATCATTCTTTTTGGTTCAAAGCGCATCTGAACCGACAAGTTATTTTTTGCTAGACACAGAAAATGAGTGCTGTACTGATTGCTGTTAATTTTTTGAGCTAGAACAAGAAAGTTACTGATAAAAGCTTGTTTTTACATGCTACTCTGCTTGCCATGGCACTGTTTATTATTAAATGAAATAAACAACTCATGAGCTTCTGAGCTGCTCAGTTAAATGAAATAACCAAATCATGAGCTTGCTCTAACTGGGCATAAGGTTTCATAAAACCTGCCTGCATGCATGCTTATCCAAACAAGACTAAAAGCTGGAAATTAATGTTTTTTGTCCATCAATGGCATCTACAACACAGTTAGTGCAAACCTCATGAAAAGCCTGGAGTATAATTCCATGATACTCTTGAGAATTCATGACATGTAATATATAGTTCCAGAGGCTGAAGCGATTCGGCACGATCATGGACCATAGATTCTCTAAAATTACTTTATTATTTATTCTTAAACTTTACTTATTCAATTAAAATTTTTAGTTGAAAAGTTATTAATTACATTCAATCAAATTATTTTATTTTTCTTATATTTTATTTAAATATTATCACAACTAGCTTTTTATAGAGGGAATCCATTACAGCAATAAGAGATAATAAATTATAAAGTTTTAAAAAAATCTAGATTTAAAAAAAATTAATATAAATTTTAAATAAATGACATTTTCTTTTTAATATAATTTTTGAATGTTAAACAAATGACATTTTCTCATTTAAATATCAGTTTTTATGCAATGTAGTAGTCAGAAACAATATTTTGAATTTAATTATCTATTTTTTATTTTAGACATAATTTGACCAAAAATAGTAGAAATTTTCCCAAAAAAAACTAAAAATAATAGAAGATTAAATACCAAAATGTAAAATTAAAAAAAGTTGACACTTTTTTAATTAGTTATTAGATAATAGCATATTCATTAGAAGTTCAACCACACCCAACAAGAGAACTGGCCAATAGCTATAGATGCAGCGTTGGCAAGCTGCTTAAGCCATAACACACAAAGACTAACTTAATAAGATCCTAATTACACAAGAACACGAACTGAAAAACACTAAACATAAAACTTAATTATATATATTAAGCTAACTAATCAAGGTCGTTGAGCTGGTTTTGCAGAGGAATTAAAGTATGACAAGTCAACTCTCCCTCCGTAGATCTCAGCTGCCTGGTAGGTATTGATATTGCCTATTGCACCTGAAGCAACTTGATTTCCCTTGCGAGGAACATTCTTTGGCTGTGAACTCTGACCCCTTCCTTGCCTCATTCTTCTTGTGCATTCTTCAATGGCCTCCCAGTCTTCTTCGCCAATACGATCCACTAAGTTTGCCCGAGTTGCCATGTCAAGAACACTACGTACTAGTTCAGGTTGGGTTGTGTTGATGTTGTTTCAAGACAAGAAGACCCTTTAAATAGGCGCCAACCAGGCAAAGGCCGGTTTAGGCTTATCAATACTTTTACACCTAATTGAGAATTGTTATATTCTTTCTGTGATTCACTGATTCCCCAAGATTCATATCTATCAAGGCTTATCAACACCGACTATGTTCGGAACAAGACGTAAGGATGCAGTAACTTACATATAAAGATAGGATTTATATCCTATTTCCTTAAAATTTTAGGTTGAGATATAATCTTTTAATTATATATAAGCTCACTTGGCCTAGTCTAATTTCGCATAACTACATAGAGCATTAAACCTTTTGTGGGATGCTTATGATCTTTCTCCTAACATGGGATGTTTCAAATCTTTCGTAGCATACACATATGCTAAGACATGTTCAAAAGAACCAAACCTTGATGTTCTTATTAGTCTCGGTGAAAAGGAGACACGAAAGGAAGTAGACAAGAACTGATACTGCATGGGACCAGGGTTCAGTTTTTTCCAAGATTTTGGTTAAAAAACGGTGGAATTCCAAGTTGGATTCTTACCTATTTTGTTGCCAACCCTATTTCATTTGATGTGTAAGTTACAGATATGGTTGAACTGATTCCAAATTACCCTTTCTTGGTTTTATTCCACATCATCTGCTTCAATATCCAATGGATATATCCAATTGGTATCATTCTTTTTGGTTCAAAGCAAATCTGAACCGACATGACGTAACCTCTCTGACGTAATGCTTCTTTCCTCTTGTAGTAATTCTTTACTCATGGCTTATGTTGATTGGATTATATGAGCCACTGAGATGAAAAATCGGGTCTTTCAAGTTTAGGGTTTACCGTTTAGTACATTAATAGACTGAACCAAACCCATAAAGGGGTGAGTGAAAATTAATACTGATGGAGTGGTAAAATGGGATGCAACATTGCATTAGCAGGTGGCGTTATTAGGAACCACCAAAGTCACTGGTGTGTAGGTTTCCTACGAAATATAGGAGTAGGCGATTCTCTAACTGCCAACTTCTAGGGAGTATATTCAGAACTCATACTGTGCGTGGGAGAGGGGATATCGTCATGTGATACTCGAAATAGACTTACTAAAAGTTATTAACATTCTCTCCGCATTCGTTAAAGATATGACTGATATTAATTTTTTGGTGACAGGCAACCGAGTGTTGTTGCATCGAGCATGAGAGCTGCAGCTTAAGCATATATATCAAGAAGGGAATCAATATACAGATAGATCGGCTAATCTAGTCTCCTCAACAGAATCGGGTCTGCATATTTTTCAAGAATCTCCAACAAGCGTTAAATCTTACACCAAGACATGAATGGAGCTCACGAACGTAGAGTACCGTAAAACTCTACGTTCGTAGGGGGATAGGATTCGAATGCTAGTCGTTTTTGTTTCTTTTCCTTGTAAACAAAAAAAAAGAGATGACAACCAACATGAAAACCCTAAAACTTGAGTTTGAATTGGAATTGAGTTCGGTTAAACAAATTATATTTAGGTTAAGATATAATATTCTAATTATACACGATCTCACTTGGAATTAGTCCTATTGCTTCCACATCTCTTCAAAACTCTTTATAAATATCAAAATCAGAGCGAAGTTGATAAATAAAAATTTAATGATTTGACTAAGATAAATAGTAAACTCATTAGTTATGGGCTGAGGGAAACTAGTCCGATATAGATAGACCCACTTGTGAAGAGGAGAAGTTGAAAATTTACAAAATGAAATAATCTCGCATTAAAAAGAAATATAAAGATGAAATAAGTCATATACAAAAATATGACTCATAAAATTGCAAAAAAATAAAAGACCGTATATAATATATTGAAACTAATATTAATCTAATAATTTATCAGAGAATTTTATTTTTCAAAATCCAAATGATCTACATTAAATAGAAACCTTCCAATTTAAAAAGAAAGAACAATTATGTAATCTTGATCTTTTGCTAATCTAACAAATAATGAGAAATCTTACTTTCTTTGTTTTTAATCCGAATCATCTAAACTAGAGACTTTAAGTTTGATTATTAATTATGTAACGAATAACTAGAAATATTACTTCGAAACAATTATTTATTATCTATTCTTAAAATTACTTTATTATCTATTCTTAAACATTACTTATTCAATTAAAATTTTAAGTTAAAAAAGTTATTACATTTATTCAAATTATTTTATTTTCCTTAGATTTCATTTAAATACTATCACAACTAGATTTTTCTAGAGGTAATTCATTATAGTTTTAAAATAAGACATAATAAATTATAAAATTATAAAAACTTTTTAAATTTTTAAAAATTTTCAATTCTATTCAAAATTTTAAAATAGAATAATTCAGTAAAAAAATATTTTATTAACATTTTACTTATGCTAATGAAGCAAGCAAATATTACATTTTCTTTTTAATATAAATTTTGAATGTTAAGTAATTCCAATGAATAATTACTAATGTGTTTGTCACAAAAAATTCAAATTTTATATTATAAAATTAAAAGGTCATGTAATACTTTTAAATATCAATTTTCATGTAATATATTACTCAAACACATTATTGTGAATTTAATTATGTAGTTTTTTAAATTTGTACATTGAACTAAAATTAGTAAAAGAATAAATACCAAAATGTAAAAATCCAAAAAGATTTGGCACTTTTTAATTAGTTAGATAACATAATCTTTTTATTTTCAAAAAAAAAAGATAACATAATCTTTATTATAATTTTCAACCACAACTGGCCAATACCTGTAGATGCCGCATATAAAAGCTGCTTAAGCCAAAACACACAAAGATAAACTTAATTAGATCTTAATTACATAAGACCACGAACTGAAAAGCACTTACGTATATAAACTTTAATTATAGATATTAAGCTAACTAATTAAGGTCGTTGACCCGATTTTGCAGATAAATTAGGGTATGACAAGTAAACTGTAAAGCCCATCCATTAACATAAATTGATTCATAGCTCAACCCAACCCACAAACCTTTAAACATGTATAAAGAAACTAGAATATGGAGATTAGAATAGCTCGTAAGAAAATCACCTTCTTCTTCACTTCTCTCTTTACTTTTCTAGCTGGTGAGTGTGTCAAAATGCACCATTTTGTTCTGCATGTAACACTTTCCTCGTAAGTTTCCCTCATTGTGTTTGTTTTGTAGGAAAATTGGAGGGAGTTGTGGAGGTACAATCTCTAGTATCTTACACTTAGGTAAAAATTTTAGCAGCTATATTGTGTCAATTTTTCATGATTTTGATTATCCTACACTAGTTTATAGTTGATTCACATGTTGTGCTTCTTTGGTACAATAATTGAAGTTGCGTGAAGGGATAAAAGTGGAGAAAATGCAGCTAGAAAATGATGAAATAAGAGAAAAGAGAAGAAGATGAGAGGGTAAAGGCAATGACATCTTTTGAAAATTTAAGTTGCATGTAGGGACAAAATAGGAAATGCAAAAAGTGAAAGGTAAATATGGAATTTATTTGCATAAAGAGCATTTTTTACATTAATAAAAATGAGTGAGGGTAAGATAAGACTTTAATTTAGTTAAGAGTATTTTAGTAATAATGGAGTTAGGTTAGTAAGGCTACATTTGATTAGACGTAAAGTTTTTAATGAAATTAAATGGAATGGAATAGTTTATAATAGAATGTAATGTAAATGGATGTAATGTTAGAAACTTGTTGTTTGGGAGGATGGAATGATTCATAATGTAATATAGTGAAATGTTATTTGGATGAAGGATTTATAATGTAATATAGTATAAAGTTGTTTATTATTTTATATTCCATCCTAAACTCCCTAAATCGAAGTTTTTTTTATTTTTATTGTTTATGATAGAATAAGATGTAATATGAAACTCTTATCTTCCATCTCATTCTATTCAATTTCATTATAAACTCTCGTCCTAAACAATAGAATAATATTACATTTCATTTCATTCCATTAATAAACCCCTAACCAAACATAACCTAAGGTTATTAATTTTTATAATTACGAATAAATTAGAAGAGACAATAATGTTACATCATTAAGAATAATTGGATTAGAAATTTTTCATAAATTAGTTTAATAGATTTTGTAAATTTTAGGTCCGAAGGTCTAATTAAGGAGAAATTTGGACTATCAATTAGTTAAGTCCGAAATTGATATAAGAATAACCTTGGACTTTGCTCTTAAAATAAAGTACCGTTTTGTTATTAATAAATTGTTTTTTGAATTAGTCACTAATTAAATTAATTATTAATGATTTCATACATGAATTACAAGGTGTTTCATGTTTATATTTTGTCATGTATATTGAAGTGTATTGAGTGTTAATTTGGCAAAATTGTGTTTTAAATAGAGACAAATTGATAACAGGTTGAGAATAATAGGTGAAAATTGAGAATTGTTGGCTTGCCTATGATAGGCTACATTCGATGATATTAGATTGATAGGTTGTTTAGATATAAGTGAGTGGTGGTTAGGTATCTATTCATGAAGCAGATACCAGGGCATCCTGAGTCCGAGAGATGTCTTATACCGATATCTAGATACTGGAGTAGTACCGGGGTACCAAGAGAGATTGAGAAATTAAGCTACCCTGTGCCGATATTTATACATTTACTTACATTTCCACTTATGAGAGCTTGTGATAAGATAAGCCTACAAACCATTGGATGTACGCCTACTAGGTTAAGCTGGGCCAAGGCAATCCAGTTAAATATTGAAATAAAACATAAATGACAATTATAATTAATATTTGCGTAAATCATAATTTGGAAAAAATTGAAATGTTTGTTAGCTGTTTGGATTAGACTGAATGTTGTGTGTATATACATATTATATTTATGATTTAATTGGTTGACTATGTCGTATCAATTTTTTTTTTGAGTTACTTGATTTTAAGGGCATGGTCGATTATCCTTATTGAGTAGGTAGCTCACAACTTGCCATTATTTTTTTAGGAGATCCAATGATTGCCGATAACCCTAGTGTACGTGATTGACATAATGGATATTAGGTTAGGCCAGTAGATTACTTTTGTATAATTGTTGGAATGCATATGTATATTTTCGAACTTGGCAATTGGAGTCGTTGTATTGTATGCGATATTTTTGTATTTAACAAACAATCATCTCTTTTGAAACTAATGAGGAATTTGATGGTTAATTGTTTGTTTTGGTAACTATTTGGTTAATTATGGTTTAAGAATTTTGGGAGCCTCATATTAGGTGGTATCATAGCGGGTTTACATTTCTAATGACGTATTGAGGGAAAAAACTAATGATGTGTTATTATCCCTTTTAGGATAGCTTCATGAGAGAATAATGCTAGCCCTGAGTTACTCGAGAAATCGGGGAGTTTGACTCTTGCTCCAGATGTGCCTAATCAGGGGGACGTTTAAGCAAATAGGGTAAGAGGAGAGGTATCAATCCCATCATAGATGATGCGGTTCTTTCAGATGATGCAGTAAGCTATTACTGTGGCTCCAGCCCAAGGTGATTATGGGATGGATTGTAACTATGAGTGGATCCATAAGATAGGTGAAGTAGAGTTTCATACAAATCCTGACGAGGTAGGTTGAGGCATGGTGGTAGCAGATAGAGATAATTTTAGCTTGTCTGGAGTGTACTTCAAAAAGAATGTTGCAGTACATTATTTCCTTACGCCAGGCAATGCACGAATTTAGTGGAATCAGTCAAGAGATCATATAAGACTAGAGGGATGACTTGGAAGGAGTTCCAGTGAGAGTTTAAAGATAAATACACTTTACGGATATATCGGGGTCCAAAAAAGATTGAGTTCATGAGTTTGGTTTAGACAGAGGAGATATCAGCAACTAATTATGAGACTCGTTTTGTAACCTTGTCTAAGTATACATTATAGGTTGTGGCAAATCTTGAAGACAAATGTTATCGATTTAAATAGGTTATAGGTTGGTCTGTGAAGAGGGGAGCTACTCATACTGGTGCAAGGAGATTTAGAAGAGCCAATGACACATCGAGCAGAAGTAGTAATTTCTACCAATCTGGTGGAGAATGAGGAGCTGACAAGAATTCAAGGCAGCATAACACTACTAGTGCACCATCTGTTGGATTTGATAAAGGGGCTAATCAGAGGTTTAGAAGATCTTTTGATCGAACTTGTTTTAATACGAGGGTATTTAAAATCAAACTTCCTAATAATTATCAAAGTTCAAGTCTAAGTTTAAGATTTTTTAGATTAACTTATTAACTTCAAATCGAGATCGATAATAAATTGAATTAGATCAACGTAATTTTTTATTCCGCCCATAATTAAAATAATAATATGTTATCAAACTAGTTTTAATCTAACCTAATTAATTCGTAACTAATACTTAACTTTTCTATGCGCCTAATTAAAATAAAGATGCTTGCTTGTTCCTCTTAAACACGTTTGTTAGTTATAATTTATAAACCTTAACGTCCTTTTCACTGTTTCAAACAACATGCAAAGAACAACACCATTGACAAGCTCTTCGATTAAAGGATAAGTCTCTCTTCTTCTGCGTGTCATCGTGCCAAAAATTCAGTATAACCAGTTTAGATTAAAGTATAATACTATATTCCTTTTTTGTATTCGTTTAAAGTATACTTCGTGACATTAATAGAGATTAAATACATTTGTACCCCCTACAACGGAGCCTGATCTTCTGTACGCCTATACAGTGCACTTTGTTCCTCTTTATTCTCAATCATTCAATTTATTATATTAAATAGTTGAGATCAGAAGGTACTAGATAGGTATACCCTACCACAATCAGCAAATTTTTTTTTTGATCTCCTATGAGATGTCTATTGGGCTAAAGCCGGTAACGAATCCCCCTTCGTAATACTGATATATCCCTTACAAGAGCTACAACTGGCCAAAAAATTTGCTGCATTCTTAAAAACAGGAATCGAACCTGAGACTTATTGATTAAGCGCTACCTATGCTAACCCACTAGGTTACAATCAGCAATAACATAAACAATAACAATATTGGTCACAATCAGCAATAACATAAACAATAACAATATTGGTCAATTTGTTAGTGACACACCTCCTCACTTACTTGCAATTGTCAACTAGCGTGATATTCACGCGCTATTGCGAGATTATCCCTCGAGCCCTCTCTTGTAGGTGCAGTTTGGATTTTCCCGTAAAAACTACCTAGACCAAGACAAAACATAAATCATAAAAATCATTGTCAGGTCATGGGTACCCCTTGAGATCTCTGTCCCCAAATACCAATGTTATTAAAACCGGATCAGATCGGGAGGTCCGACCAGAATTTGTCCGAACCGGTCAGCTGTTCGGTTCGGTTTTAATAAATAACCCTTGCAAATCAAAACCGGCCGGTTTATCAGAGAACCGGCCGGTTTTCTTAGGAACCGGTTATTTGATAACCGGAACCC
>JAOTIZ010000203.1:48566025-48580188 GCA_027123425.1 Erythroxylum panamense | reverse complement strand
AATACACAAAGTAATGACTCCCATTCCTCTCAATTATGAGGGGAATGGAGTAATACCCTAAAATGGGTAATCAAATTCATACCTCTCCAATCATACTTCCCTACCAAGCTCTAACTTTTATTCCATTCTCATTCCTTATTTCTCATACCTACAAAACAAGCACCCCCTAAGTATGGTAGCTTGACACTGTGAAATAGAGGTTGGTTTGATAGTAGTTGCAAATTTTATTATTATTTGTAAAAGATACAAACCAATTTTAAGAAAATTTCTTTGAATTTTAAATTTTTTGAAACTTTTTAGTTTTCATTTTTGGAAAAAGGATTTAAAAATAAAAATAACGATGAAATAATAACAATAACATTCAGTATAAATTTCACTTAGGTGCAATATTTAGGAAAAAATAATGATAAAACACACACTATAAATATAAGACGGGAATTAATTTTATATTGATTATATGACGTGATTTTTAAATTTGAATTAAAATAACGAAATGATTTAAACTAACAATTTCTTATAATTATCTTAATTTATTAATTTAAACAAATTTAATTTATTCATATCATATTTAATGTTTGAATTGTATAATGACATTTGATAAGTCAAGAGATGAGAAAAAGTTTATAATATTTCTTAAATTATGAGAGAGATATAGTTTACCCGACATCAAGTATGTTGTGATTGTGCGCGATCTAGCTTATTGCTAAGCATGTTTGATAGGCTTTGTCGTTCTTTATTTTTTTATTTTGTGCATTTAGACTTTGATTCCTAAGATGGGTGTAGTAGAGTTTCGAGGTACTACAAATTCTGATGAGGCTGAGGCATGGTGGTAACGGACAAAGATAATTTTAGATCGCCTGGAGTATACCTCTGAAAGAAGGTTGCTGTGCATTATTTCTTTATTCCAGGGCAATGCACTGACTCGATGGAAGTCAGTGAAGAGATCATCTTAAACTAGAGAGATGACTTGGTAGGAGTTCTAGAGAGAGTTTAGAGATAATAAATACACTCCGCGGATATATCGAGATCGAAAAAAGATGGAGTTCATAAGTTTGGTTCAAACAAAGGAGATGCCAAGGGTTAATTATGAGGCTCACTTTACAGCCTTGTCTAAGTATGCATTGGAGGCTGTGGCAAATCTCAAAGACAGATGTTGCCGATTTGAGCAGGGTTTAAGGACGAATATTCGTTTGGGTTTGAGAGCTACTACCTCTAATTTAAAGAAGCTACTAGAGATTGCACTTAGAGTGGAGGAAGTAATAGAATAAGGCAAAAGGACAAGAGAGATAAAGAGGCAATCAGAGAGTTAGTATGGAGAGGGGAGCCACTCATACTGGTGCAGGGGGATCTAGGAAAGCCGATGGCACATCAAGCAGAAGAAGTAGTTTCTACCGATCTGGTGGAGATCGAGGAGTTGGCAAGGATTCAAGACAGCATAGCACTACTAGTGCACCATCAATTGGATCTGATAAAGCTGTAAGTCAAAGGTTCAGAGGATCTTTTGATAGAGGAGTCAGAGGATTTCAAAGTTGTGCTACCTACGGGAGATTTCATGTAACACCCCACTATTGCAAAAACATACCCGACATCCTGAGTAATATCCGAGTATGTACTACGCAAAGGTGGCATGCTAGAATAGTCATTCGGTTAAAACTCATTAGATTTTTTTTTCAAACAATGTACGCATATGCGAAAATCAATAATCAAGTCGAGCCCACTTTATTCTTAAACATTCTATTCTCAAGTGTTACAAACACTGTACAAAACATCATAATTCAACAACCATTTGGGCCCATTTTAGATACAAAACACTTGTAATCATAATATCATTTCATTACCAAATCATTTACATACTCGTTGTACAATACTTGCGAAAATATAGTTCAAAACAATAATCATTGGAGACATATATAGATGCAAACTGATCCCGACCCTTAGTCCATGTCTGATTTCAGTGGCTGTATTCCAATTAGCCTAACTGAATATGTCCTTTGAACCTGAAAATTAATGCAAATTTTAGGTGAGTTTTTGCAAACTCAGTGAGTGACCATCCTCGATGGCTCACTCAATCACAATACACATTCAATATATATAACCGCATAGTTTACATCTCTTTTAGCAATGTATCGTGTTGAGTCACATACCTTTTACATTCACTTACACAAATAATCCAATCTCATTCAAACAGATGTCTACAATATGTTCACATGTCCCATTCTTATTTAAATACATGTCCAATATATTTCAATCAAACTATTTAATCAAACTATCACTTCATTACACTTGAATAAACCACAATCATTGGTTTAATACCATGTATTCAAACATGTAACATTCTTACAACTTTGCAAATCTTTCAATGAATTCAAATCATATGTGAATGTTATATATACGAGTCTCACATTCATTTTTACATTGTTGTGACTGTGTGCTTTTTCAGTATCCCGTTTCACCGGGCTCATTTATCACAGTAAGCCTTAGGCTCTAACCACATATGTTTGAGCTTTAAGCTCTTTTCAATAGCAGTCTCAGTCAATAGTAACACCAGTCACAACTGTCTTTATATTACATGTATTGAAATGAAATGCATGCCACAATTCATTCAATACAATCAATCACTTTCATGCACATTATCTCAGTCAATACAGACAGTTATAACATTCAGTCACTTTTAATTGAGAATCACTTCGACAGTCTCATTCACATACAAGTAGCACTTCTAATAATATTCATATGCATCAAAACTCCTCGAACAATTCATGTCCAGAATTCAGTACACTTTCATCAATTTTAAATTTAGTTTAATAATAAACAAAACAAGTCAAGGTGAGACCATCTTAGGTTACTCATAATTTCTCCCTTAAGCCTATTGCCTTGACGTTCTAACAATATCAGGAAGTGGTCGCGCTACTTGCTCTCCTATATACATTAACACAATTTCACATTACTGTACTGCTTATGTAATTGAGTAAACACGTGTATAAATGCATCATGTATCAGCATGCACAATGACAAATTCTTGGGTATATTTCTATAACAAATTGATGTACTCCAATTGTGCCAAAATTCACACACTCATTCACTATTCCAGCTTTGCTGAAAACATCTCATTCGGGTCAACTTTGCATAATCAATAAGATCAAGAAAATGATGGATTTCTGTAACACTTTCTTCTAGAAAATTGTTCCCCTGTTCTTAAGTTTCTAATGACTCCAAGATCATACAATTTGATTCATTATTCTATGAGTTATGCTTAAAATACTGTAGATTGAGTATATTTAAAATTTGGGCTAGTGCATGATCATGCATTCAAGTTGTATAACTCGTATCTCTCAATTCTAATATCCAAAAATTGCAAACTTTATACCAAATTAAAGCTAAGAGAATAAACTATAACTTTAGTAAAGACACCTTAGTTTAATTCAGGCTACATAAATACAGTTTATTCAATAACAACATGATATAATTTCTGTCCCTGGTAGTGTTAAAGCCTAAGCCAAGAATCAATTCATGCCAATTTTGAAAGTCTTAGAGATATAATTAAAATTCAACTTCTTCAAGAAAGTTGTAGACTTATGTCACAAGTTTATTTTGAATTAAGAATAAACTCACTTGGAACTCTACATATCAAGATATAATCAAAATACTAAAGCATATTCAGTAAAATATTCCAGTTATCATATTCTAGCACACCTCATTATTTTCATCCTAATTCATCATCATCAATCTTTTCCGAATGGATTAAGATGTTTATAAATTTTGGTAGAGATGAAGAAAAATGTGTTATGAGTTTATGGGTTCAAGTCTCGTGTCATTTGGATGTCAGGGGAAGAAGTTATAACAAAAAGAACAAAGGATATGTTTAGAGAGAACACTACAACTAACATGTTCCAGTATTTCTTCTTCACCAATATCACATACATTTCAGTCCAATTCAAACATCATTCCCAAACCATTTAACATGTCATAAACACTAATCTTTTACTTGTTTAGTTCTAATCCCAACTCAAAAGTCACTCTAAATCAGTACCCCAAAGATACAACTATATAAGCCCTTTCAAGTCACCAAACCCAACTTCAAGATCAAGGTGGAACTAAGATGATATTCACACCATAGAGACAGCAACATAAATGATAACATAAAGTAGCTCCCTTAATGAATAGTTTGGCAAAAGACTCCGTGTGATATTGATGCAAAAATTCAGAACATGGCAATGGTGATTTTGGTGGAGAAAACAAAGTGAGGGCTGCAGAAATTTTTTTTTTGTTGATAAAAGGTAAATTTGGATATCAAAAGAATTCAGTATTTACACAACCACAGGGGCATACCCCAGTCAACCAGGGAGGACAGGCCCTCCCCGCAACAACAGAACAAAAAAGGCCATACAATGAGAGGCCCAGCCCAACAAAAGTACAAGCAAACCCATGGAGACTATCACTTAACACAAGAGGATAGGGTCCATGAGGCTAAGTGGATCTAAATCTGCAGGACAAAACCACAAGCCCTATATAAGCTGACAGTAGCGTAACATCTGCAGAAAAACAATAAAGAAACCATAGCTAGCAAACCAAAGCTCAGCGCTTGAGAAAGGTCGGTCCAAAGTCAAGGAGCACGGATAGGGAGAAGCGCGAAGGAAGCAACAAAGCCACAGTAAGCGTTTCCGAATGCATTCAGCCTCCAAGGAGGGTGTATGCATTAGGAACCCCAAAAAAAATAAGGATAGTGGAGCGAAGACGACATCACTAGTCCGTCCAAAGCACCCGCTAATCAGTCACTAAACACGCCCCACCCAAACCCAGGAATGACAAAGCCAAATAACTCTCCCAGCAGTTAAACCTCCTACAGAAACTACATCATATACACACCCCAAAGAAGTAAGACCCATAAGGCCGGATATATCCAGAGGAACATATCCCCAACATCACTATCCAGGACTCTACAGACATAGCCACCCTTTGAAACTAAAACTGAAGAAGTTCTCCGGGGTATAATCTGTATAAAATCTGATACGTGACCCTTTTTATTTGACAAGTAACATCCTTACCCTGGAAGGACAGTCCCTCCAATTGGGCCAAATTCCGTACTTTCCAAAGCATATAAACTGCACAGAGGAAAGCAATACGTATAGCTTTACATCGTAGTAAGGCACCTTTTGCTTCCGCACGGATCCACTTAATGGCACGAGGGAGTGTTCCCAATTCTCGGGGGATACCCAACCACTGTTTAATATCATTCCAAACACCCTTAGTAAATACACATTGGAAGAACAAATGGGCAGCAGATTCAGCTCCATCATTACACAGAACACAAGTCATAGGCACATCGAGGAAGGGTAATAGGTCCTTGGTGGGCAAACGATGGCGCATTGCCAACCATGCAATGAAAGAATATTTAGGGGGCACATAGTTCTTCCAAATAAAAGACATCCAAGGTCTACGTACCTGTTTAATACGCAAGCAATCGTATACCTTCCCTAATAATAACCTCCCATTAAGGCATAATTTGTTAATTTCCAAAAGGAAAGAAGGACAACCGCCTACTTTCTCTACAAGACAATCCCGTGTATGACATAACCGTTTCATAAGCATTGAATCCCTAGAATGAGGAACCCAGTCCCAGATAGAAACTCCACGCAAGTATACAGAATGTATCCATTTGACCCATAGGGAATTAGCTTCCTTATGAATGTTCCATAGTAACTTGGCAAGGAGTGCCATGTTCCAAAGTTTAACATTCTTCAAGCCCAGACCACCTTCCGCTTTCGGCAAACAAACCTGCTCCCAAGCCACCCGAAAATGCTTGCCCCCCCAAAGGAATAATCGACATAACGAAGTAATTTTCTCTAAAACCACCACAGGGATCGGGAAGGCTTGGAGCCAAAAGGATAGTATACCTTGTATTACCGTAGTTATCACTTCCAGCCTCCCAGCATAAGAGAGTAAATGCCCATTCCACTTTGTTAAGCAAGTTTCGACAGAATCAATTAGGCGGTGATACTGGACCACCGTAACTTTCATCGGAGCTAAAGGGATCCCCAAGTACCGAATAGGGAACTCCCCAATGCCAAACTCAGTCATTCGCAAAATTGTTTCTCTGTCCAATCCCCAAACTCCTCCAAGGAAGAGGTGTGATTTTTGTGGATTAACCTGTAAGCCCGCTACCTGGTTTAAATCATGCAAGCAGGTCAATAGAACCCGGACAGACAACGGATCCCCTCTAGAAAAGAGCATAAGGTCGTCAGCGAAGGCCAGATGCGTGATGCGTAGTTTCTGGCATTTCGGATGGAAATTAAAGTCGGAATCCGTAGTATAGAGTTTAAGAGCCCTCGAAAAATATTCCAAACATAGAACAAATAGGATGGGGGACATCGGATCCCCTTGACGCAGCCCCCGCTTTCCCCGGAAAAAACCATGAACATTCCCATTAATAGATAACGAGAAAGAGGTGGTAGTTACACACTCTGTCACCCAAGTCACAAATCGGGGAGGGAACCCAAAGCCATTCAGCAGGTTCACTAGAAAACTCCAAGAAATGCGATCATAAGCCTTAGATAAATCAATTTTAAGCAAACAACGAGGCGAGATGCGTTTCCGACTATAACCACGTACTAATTCTTGAGCCAAGAGTATATTATCATACAAATTCCGCCCCGGAATGAAAGTTGATTGTGCTAGATCCACCATTCCATCAACAACCTCCAGCAATCTAGCAGTCAAGATCTTAGAAATCACCTTGTACGATACATTCAAGCAGGCAATAGGGCAAAAATCTGATACACGAGGGGTCTGAGTTGTCTTTGGAACAAGAGTAACCAGAGTGTGATTCAGTTGTTTGAGTAAGCGATCACTGGTGAAGAATTCACTAACAGCTTCTGTTAAATTCCTACCCACCACGTCCCAATTGCGTTTGAAAAAAGCAGCTGTAAACCCATCCGGGCCAGGCGCCTTATCATCGCCAATATCAAACAAAGCAAGTTTAATATCCTGATCAGTAATAGGGGCAAGCAGCTTATCGTGCATGACAGGGGATATGAGAGGACCATTTTGCACAATTCGGGGATCCAACTCCCCACAAGGAGCAGAGGCCCCAAAGAGCCCTTGATAATAGAGCAATAAGGCTGAAGTAACCTCCCCCATCGTCGAAGTAGAGGATCCATCCACAAGAGATAGGTGAGTAATTTCATTACGGCGCATCCGTTTACGAACCAAGGAATGAAAATATCTGGTACTTCTATCAGCCTCCATAAAGTGAGTGCCTTTAGCCTTCTGTTGATAGAAGCGTCTTTCAGCTTCCTGGAGAAAAGAGGCCTGCTTTCGGGCTTGATTCAACTCTAAAATCAAAGAAGAGTCATCCGGATCATGAAGAGAGCGGTGATACGCAATCTGAAACGCTTCATCAGCAGCTGCAGCCTTCTGAGAAATATGCCCATAGACTGAAGTATTAAGCTGTTTTAAGGGGGACTTAAGAGCTTTCAATTTTTTCACAAGAATAAACTGTGTTGTTCCACAAATTGAGGAGGACCAGCTAGAACGTACTATCTCCAACATCCGCGGGTGTCGCAGCCACATGTTGAAAAACTTGAATGGACGATTACCCTGATCAATCTGACGGTCAAATTCAACAATATATGGGCAATGATCGGAATCAAAGCGCATAGCCAAGAAATGAGCAGCACAGAACCAGCCCCGCAAATCCCATGTCATATCGACTAAAACTCTGTCCAATTTGGCCCAAAGGTGGTTCCTCTGCCAAGTGAAGAACTCCCCCCTCGAAGGGGCATCATCCAGCCCTAGAGAGACCCGAAATTCCTGAAGATCTTTAAGGAAGTAATCGGTTGTAGGTTGATATCCCAGACGTTCCGAAGCTGTACATACACAATTGAAATCACCCATGACTATCCAAGGGGAAGAGAAGGCTTGCCGTAGCTCACTGAGCTGCTGCCAAAGAACACGGCGTTGGGTAACACTATACAGGCCATAAATGCAAGAGACCAAGAACTCCCGTTGGGTGGGAAGGTGAAAAACCCGACAGTGGATAAACTGATCGCCCCTCTCCAAAATCTGACAGGAATAATTAGTAGCTTCCCAAGCAATAACCATCCGGCCTTTCTCTATCAAGTCAAAGTTGTGGCTATACTCCCAATCCGGAAATCGCCGAGACATCAAACGGTCTAACCCAATCACTGTAAGCTTGGTTTCCAAAAGACAAAAGAATTTACATTTGTGCTGCCTCACCAAAGTGGCAACACTAGCTTGTCGCGAGGTCGATCCGAGACCTCGGACATTCCAACAGAAGAGACTCATTTAGAGAGACGGGAGGGGCCAGCCCCTCCGGCTTTAACGGCAGCACCGGCCTTACCCTTAAGCAATCCAGAAGTAGTCGATGATGGAGGGGGCAACCCTTTGACCCCTCCCAGATTACCCGAAGTAGTGCCCATAGCGCCCTTTCCCTTAGAGATAGCAGAAGGTTTCAGGATCCCCACTGGCGGAAGCGAAGGGATAGGAATGGGGTGAGCAGCCAGCTGAGAAGACGTCTGTTGAGGCTGCTCTGTAGGGGGAGCAACAGAATGGGTCTCCAATGTGACATTGGCAGCAGAAGGTACATTCCCCTGAGGAGGGGGCCTCGCAGGCCCTGCCTGAGGACCCTTGCCTTTAGGTATCCACCGTTGAGTCTTAGGCGACGTCTTCTTGCAGATAAAGACATTGTGCCCAAACTGTCTACAATCACAGCAATACGAGGGGAAAGTTTCATACACAACCTGCTGAGAAAACCGACTACCCTCCGGCAGAAGAACATCGAAAGTGGTAACCGGCCGTTTAGATACATCCACCTCCACAAGGAGGCGAGCAAATCCCACACGAGCTCGCTGAATAGTAACCAGGTCGGAACAGATTGGTTTCCCTACCATGGAACCAAGTTTTGACAATCCTTTATCAGTCCATAGATCTAAAGGAACATTAGGGAGTTTAACCCACAATGGCATAGCCATGAAGTCTTGAAAGTTAAACGAAAAACCTGGAGCTAATGTCTTCAACATAAGAGTCTTTCCATAGAGCACATACGGTCCTCCTGCCAACACTGAGGTGCGATCCTTATCTGATTCAAAGCGGAATACCAACCAGCCACCCTCATGGGGAATCAGTTTACAAGCTACCCCCCATTGTGTAATAAGTCCTTCCACCGCCTTCATTCCCGGAAAACGGCCTGTGAAGACACCAACAAGACAATACCCCCATTCCTTTTCCAACTCCAGACGATCCTCAGGTAGAATAGTGACTTCCTTAGCAGCTGGAAAGTGTTCCAACCGAAAGCCAAGAGATAAATCCCGATTGTTCCGAAAGAGGCTAGCAAACGAAGGTTTGCCTTGAGCTTCAGCCGTCACGGGACCCGCCACCACAGCGTGCCTAGCAGGCGGACCAGTACCTGAAGGCGCTACCGGAGAGGTAGAACCTTCCTGAACCTCCAACTGACTCCCTGTCGCCGAGGGGATAGGGGTGGCCTCCCCACAATGCTCCTCGCCAGAGTCTTCAGACTCCGATAACTCTAGGGAAGCACCACCAGTAACCTCTTCCTCTGAGTCCTCTTCTGAGGAGGAGGAGGACAGGGTTTCTGAAAGAATCTCATTTAGAACTCCCTTTCCCGATTTTAAGGAAGCTTTCTTCAAGCCACCAGAAGGGGCCCGAGTCGTCACCAATTTTTTTTTTCCGACAAAGGAAGCCGCCTGAAGCGCCACCGCCGTCGAGGGACCAGAGGAGGACCCCTCAGTACGCGGCACTCTAGAACCCTTAGGTTTTTTCCGGGTCATAACCACCCAGTCAGAGCTGCGTTGCACCCGTCCAGAGAAGGGACGAGTGCTCCAGATAGAACGCTGATGAAAATTCAAATTCCCGCGCAAAA
Organism: Erythroxylum panamense; assembly: GCA_027123425.1. NCBI lineage: Eukaryota > Viridiplantae > Streptophyta > Magnoliopsida > Malpighiales > Erythroxylaceae > Erythroxylum > Erythroxylum panamense. Next base: position 48,570,290 of record JAOTIZ010000203.1, on the reverse strand, counting down.
TCCTCTCACACAGGCCCAAACAACACCGTCGAACAGTAGAATCACTTCGCTAACCAGAAAAATCACAGAGACCAACCAATTTCGGCAAAGACGGGAACAGAATCTAGGAGCAATAGTTCCTAGAGAGAGACACTCTCAACCGCCCCCTACGCACGTCCTTATTCTGATTTGTGCAGAAGAATCTTACAGTGTAAAATATCTGAACCTCTGAGGGCTGCAGAAATTTCTTTACATGAACTTAACACCTAAGCTACTAGATGTCTCATTTATGCATTAACACATGTCTCCAATACATGACTCCCATTTGCCCTCCATTTATGCTGCCAATTGTAACACTTCCATTAGGCCACTTGTCAACTTATTAACAATGCCATTTGTCATCAACTTACTAGGCCATTTGTCACACAATGATTGATCCATATTTCAATTTTTTCCTAGCCTAAAAATACTCCAAATTTTTAAAATACTCGAAATATTACCAAAATTGCCAAATCATATTTAATACACTCAAATTTAATTTTTAAGATAAAAACATCCATAATTCTCGTTAAAAAATAATTTTACCTGAAAATGTCAATGAATGCATGTATAACCATATTAATGTGCAAAAATCAATATTCTCATGTGTGTGTATGCCACATTATGTATAAGCATGAATTATGCTTCCTAATTTCTCATTGACCTCTTATAAACACTATTTTAACCTTATGATAAGTAACAGGATGTTACATTTCACAGAGGACCATGTTGGGGACCTACTAGGATCAGTCAGGCATGTTATATTTGTGGAGAGCAAGGACACTTACAAAGGAGATGTCCATAGTAGGCAGGAGTTCAGGAGTGAGGGTAGAGGAGACAGTACAGGGTCAGAGTGGTGTCTTTGGTTCGAGCAAAGATTCAGGTAGAACTAGTAGCAGAGGTGGTGGTAGAGGAGTTGAACGTGGATTAGCAATGGGTACGAGTACTGGTGGGACATCTTGACTTAGAGTCAAACTCAAGCATGGATATACCACGTGAAGAGGGAGGAGACACCAGCAGCCAACGATGTCATTTCTGGTACAATTTTATTATTTGATGTTAAACCTTATGTGTTAGTAAAACCATGATCTACATACTCTTATATTTATTTAAAGTTTGCTCTAGAGTTTCGGGAGAGTTTAGTCCTTTAGGATATGAATTAAGAGTGTCGCTACCAATAGGACCTGTGTAGTTGTAAATAGTGTAAGAAGGAAAATGCCATTAAGGATTGGTGGAATAGAGTTAATGGTTGAAATTTGAGGGCGACTAGGATAAATATCTACCTTTGATGGAGTTTGCATATAACGATGGTTATCACTCTAGCATCGATATGACACCATTTGAGATATTATATGATAGACGGTATAGAAATCCGATATGTTGCGATATAGAGGGTGCTAGATTGTTAGAGAGACCAGAGTTGGTTTAAGAGATTATATAGAAAATAGGGATGGTAAGGCAATGCTTGAAGGCAGCTCATAATCAACAAAAGAAATATGTCGATCAACATCATCGGGAGATTCTGATGGTGTGAGTTTTGTGAAGTCATCATTGTTCTCCAAGAGAGGCAACTTGAGAGGTAGAGGTCAAAGTTCAACGTTAATATCCTCATTTGTTTGGATCCTTAGGTACATAATTTAATTTCGATGACAAAATTTTTTTAAGAGGGGGAGATTTGTAAACACCATTCATTATCATAAATTGACCCATAGCCCAGCCCAACCCACAAACCTTTAAACATGTATACAAAACCAGAATTTGGAAATTAGAATAACACATACGAAAATCACCTTCTTTTTCACTTTTCTCTCTACTTTTCTAGCTAGTAAGTGTGTCAAAATGCACTATTTTTTTCTGCATGTAACACTTTCCTCATAGGTTTCTTTCAATGTATTTGTTTGCAGAAAAATTGGAGCGGGTTATAGAAGTTGACAACCCCTAGTGCCTTACACTTAGTGAAAAATTCCAATAGGTATAGGGACAGAATAGGAAATGCAAAAAATGAAGAGGTAAATTTGGAATTTACTTACATAAATGGTATTTTTGATATTAATGAGAATGAGTGAGGGTTAGATAGGACTTTTATTTACTTAAGGGTATTTTAGTAATTGGGGGTTAGGTTAGTAAGGTTATTAATTTTTATAATTAGGAAAAAATTAGAAGAGAGAATAGTGTTGCATCATTAAGAGTAATTGGGTTCGATATTTTTCGTAAATTAATCTAACAAAATTTTGTAAATTTTAGGTCTGAAGGTTCGATTAAGGGGTAATTTGGATTGTCAATTAATTGAGTTCGAAATTGAGGTAAGGATAATCTTAGACTTGTTATTAAAAAAAGTATTGTTTTGTTATCAATAAATTATATTTTGAATTAGTCACTGATTAAATTAATTATTAATGGTTTCATACATGAATTACGAGGTGTTTTATGTTTATATTTTGTTATGTACATTGAAGTGTAGTGATTGTTAATTTGGCAAAATTATGTTTTAAAATAAAGACGGGTTGACAATAGAGTGAGAATAATTGGTGAAAATTGAGAATCGGTAGCTTACCTAGGATAGGCTACATTCGATGGTCTTAAATTGATAGGTTATTTAAAGATGAGTGAGTAGTGGCTAGGTATCTGTCTGTGGAGCAGATACTGTGATATCTTGAGCCCTGAAGATGATGTCTTGTGCTGATTACTATATACCGAAGTGGTACCAGGATACCCTGAGTCTCGGGAATATCCTGTGTTAATGATTCGGTACTAGAGTAGTACTGAGGGATGTTAAAAAGTGCCCAGCCCGGCTTGATTTTGGCCCTGGTTAACCGGCCCATAAGTTGAGGTCACGGGTTGACCTGTGGCTAGACTATTACTTCAAAAGCGACATCGTTTTGTCAAAAACAACGTTATTTTTTACGCTTTTCTTTGAAAAATATGGTGGGCCGGGTTTGGCCCGACCCACTTGTGGCCGACGGTTAGCCCATGGTTAGGCTAGGCTATAGCCTGACCTATGTCAGGCCATCAGGCCACGAGCCACCCTAACCAAGGGTCGGGCTAAGAGCAACTCAATTTTTCATTCTCTCGTGGTACCCCAGTACTACTAAAGATGTCAATGAGTTAGGATCATAAGTCAAAATGGTATTACAAAATGGTTGTCGAGCCTCCCTCTTAGCTTAACTTAAGGATAATAATAAAAAGTATTAGTCAATTTTTTGTTCAATAATAATAATATCAAACAAAGTATGAATTTAAAAAAAATGCTTGAGTCCAAATTTAATTAAGTTTGGGTGAGTTAAAAGGCTAAAAGATGTGCAAGTCCATGTTTCCAGTATATTCAAAAAATCTAAATATATTTGTTAAGTTGAATTTGAATTTTTATAATTTAAATTTGACTTGAACTTAAATTAGTTATAATTAGAGATGATAGTGGACGTCATTACAGAAGAAGCAAAAACACAAAAAAGCGAAAAGTAGAAGAAGCAAAACACAGAAGTCAATCTCATTAAAACAACATATTTTTGTAATTGAGTCCGAGTTTGAATTGTCCAAGTCAAAGTCTACTCGATATCTAACTCTTATATTTACTTAGAAAAGTATAACTTTTAATCGATTTGGGTCTACTTTGACCCAAGAGTTGACTCATTGAAAATACCTAAATTTATATCCATAGGTCAAATTGTTATTACTAGTCATAACAAAATTAACAAATTTTAATACGAGGGTATTTAAAATCAAACTTCCTAATAATTATCAAAGTTCAAGTCCAAGTTAATTTTTTTTCAAATTTTAATGCGAGGGTATTTAAAATCAAACTTCCTAATAATTATCAAAGTTAAGTCCAAGTTAAATTTTTTTAAATTAACCTATTAACTTCAAATCGAGAACGCTATTAAATTGAATTAGACTGAGGAGGTGGTTGGTTTAAGGGTATGAGAATAAATCAATGGGAATGGAATGAATTGTAATAATTGGTTGGTTATTATGACTGATTGAATAGTTTTTTCATACCCAAGTTTTAGGTAATGGTCCATACCCTCCATGTGTGGGAGGAATGGGTTTGAATCCTACCAACACTAATATTTTTTAATTTTTAATTAAATATAATCAAAATGTATTTAATTAAAATATAAAATATAATTAATTAAGATAAAATATAATTAATTAATTAAAATATAATTAATTAATCAATTAAAATAATTAATAAATTAAAGTCCAAATAAAATCTAATTAATTAACTAAAATCTAATTAATTAAATGAT
>JAOTIZ010000203.1:48544403-48565925 GCA_027123425.1 Erythroxylum panamense | reverse complement strand
GTCCAAATAAAATCTAATTAATTAACTAAAATCTAATTAATTAAATGATTAATTAAAATGTAATTAAATAATTAAAATCTAATTGATTAAAATATAATTAAGATGTAATTAATTAAAATGTAACTAACTAATTAAAATCTAATTAATTAATTAGTTAATTATAATGTAATTATAATATTATTCATTAATTACTTAAAATATAACATTATTTGTATTATCAGAGGAATGTAAATTATATTAAACTATGTTACTTGATTTTACTATAGTAATGAAATGGTTAATATTATGGTTGTATCGATGAATTGTACAATATTTTGGATGATTAAAGTATATTTTGAGGATATTATGTATGTAATGATATGTTGATGCAAGAAAATACTAGAATATTTTTTTCAAGAGCTATTGGAAAGGAAAAACTGTTATATACTTGATTTTAAACATTTTGTCATTATAATTATGGTGCATAAATTAAAAATAATCATTTAAAATATATTTAGAATTTGATATAAAATAAAAATTTAACAATTTTTTATTTCTTAATATTTTTAACAAACCAATCACCATCAATGGTAATGGTAATGGTAATCATTCATTCATCTTAACCAACCATTATAATTATAATGATTATATTCATTCTCATTCTTCACTATATTCATTTTCATTCCTATTCTTATTGTCTTGTGTAAACCAAGTGCTCCCTGAGATGATTTTTTCTTCCACCCATAATTAAAATAATAATATCTTATCAAACTAGTTTTAATCTAATTGAATTAATCCATAACTAATATTTGTTAACTTTTCTACGTGCCTAATTAAAATAAAGATGGTTGCTTCTTCCTCTTAAATACGTTTGTTAGTTATAAAACTTGATGTCCTTTTCATTGTTGCAAACAACGTACAAAGAACAACATCATCTACAAGCTCTTCGATTAAAGGATGTCTCTCTTCCTCTGCGTGTCATCCTACCAAAAATTCAGTATAACCAGTTTAGATTAAAGGATAATAATATATTCCAATAATCACTGCGGCTAAGAAAATCTCAAACAAAAAGGTAGGACCGATTGCAGGAAAGAAAGTAAACAGCCTATCTATGGCTTACACCTTTGCCTAAATCAGTTCGCTTCGCTGGAGCTCTTCACTTTCAACTGCCCAAAATGGCAAAAAGCAAATCAACGTATGGATGAATGGTGACAAAAATAAATAAATAATGGATGAATGGACAGAGAAGAGACAGCACACTAGTGAATTGATCTCCAAGACCAAGACAAAAAACATAAATCATAAAAATCATTGTCAGGTCATGGTTACAGTAAAGGAGTCCGCTGTCATGTCGGAGTAATAGAGAGTCGTAAATTTCTTTTCTTTGTCTTGTTTATTTCTTGTAACAATCACAAGCTCCATTTTTTATTATCTGAGAAGTTGGAACCCGTAAATTTCTTTTCTCTTTGTCTTGTTTATTTCTTGTAACAATCACAAGTTTGATTTTGTGTTATCTGAGAAGTTAGAACCCGAGAACATGTCGACCAGTACATCTGATCTGCTCGGGCAAGTCCAAACAGCTCACAAGCTCGACCCCGAAGTCTTGTTTCGGTATGCCTCCGTTCATGTCACCGGTTTTCCTGCGAATTCCACCAGTTTTATCGTCAAACAGGTATATATTGTGGCTTTTTGGATTTTCTTATGGTCTTAAGTGAGTTGCTTGATCTGTGGATTGGTGGGTCGGTTTTGATTTTGTTAAAGATTGTTTCTTCTTTTGTGGGTGTTTCTTAGTTTGGGCATGGACAATCGAACCCGACTTTTCTGTTGGAAGCTGGAACTGGAGAGTTGGTGAAGCGGTATGTGTTGAGGAAGAAGCCTCCTGGGACTTTGTTGCCTTCAGCTCACGCCGTGGACAGAGAGTATCAGGTAGTTCATGGTGGATTTACTTGGTTTTTTTGTTATTGATTTCTCAGAGAATCACAGAACAAAAGAGGAGATTTAGGACATGTTTTTTAGTTGGAGTTTTGAAAGGTTTCCTCTTGTTTCTATGTGGGATGTGACAGGTTCTTCGGGCTTTGGGTGAATACACAGATGTTCCAGTTCCTAAAGTATTTTGTTTATGTTTGGATCGGAGTGTTATTGGAACTGAATTCTACATCATGGAGTTCTTGGAAGGACGTATTTTTATAGACCCAAAGCTACCGGTATGAACAATTTCTCCTGTAAAGTAGTTGTTGGTGTTTCAGAATTTGAACTGGAATGACATTGCCCCCTACGATTTACAACTCGTAGCTATGCAAGCTACGGTGTTGATGAGCTGTATCAAATGTCTTTTTACCAGGGTGTGCCACCTGAGAGGAGAGCTGCATTATATCGAGAAATGTCAAGAGCTTTGGCAGCTCTACATTCTGCAGATGTTGATGCTATTGGTTTAGGGAAGTATGGATTGCGAAACAATTATTGCAAGCGACAGGTGTGTGAACTTTCACTTAAGTGTTTGATTGATCATTGGTTACAAGAAGTGACTGCTTTGTAATTAGAGTTTCCACATAGGTTCATTTAGTTTTGTTTTTCGGGTTTTTGGATGGATCAGCATTTGAGGGGTAAATTACAATTTCTTGTTCTGAGATAGCTATCAACTTAATGAAAGAGCTACATATTCTAGGCCTTTGTTTTAGGTGGACAGATGGACCAAACAATACCTTGCATCAACTGGAGAGGGCAAATCTCCAAGATATCCTAAGATGTTGGAGCTATCTCAATGGTTACAGAATCACATTCCTGTTGAGGATTCTTCAGGAGCAACGTCTGGCCTTGTTCATGGAGATTTTCGCATTGATAATGTTGTATTTCATCCTATTGAGGTCTGTTGTTAGAGTTGATGTATTTACTAGAAACAGCTTAGATGATAATGAAAAGTAAACTTGATATGATATTCTACATGCTCCAGGATCGGGTGATTGGAATTCTTGATTGGGAGTTATCTACCCTTGGAGACCAAATGTGCGATGTTGCATACAGCTGCATGGTACTGAACAGAACTAATACTCAAAATTTTATGCTTTTAGAATTAAAGAAGAATTGTTTCTATACTCCTTCCTAAAATTTTACAGATCTTGCTTTCTTGATTGGTTTTCAAGTATGTAACTTTCCCTTGGATGTCAAAAGCTTCAGTTCCTCTTAATGACAACTCCAAGCTCTCTTTTTTCCTTTTTTCATCTTTCTCTTGGCAGCACTATAATGTGGATGTTGATATTTCCAAAGAGCAAATGGGTAAAGGTTTAGAAGTCACTGGAATTCCAGAAGGGATTCCTTCCCTAGCAGAATATCTGGCAGAATACTGCTCTGCATCTGTAAGACTCATTGCAAAACTTTGCTCTATGATGTGATTTGTTTGTTGAAATATTCCCTGGGACATGCTCCATTTCTTTTGAACCTTTGATCACAGGAAAAGGACTTGTACACATGCTATTTGCTCCAAAATTGTTTTTTTTCTTTTCCACACATTCTCTTCACATTAAGTGTTTGTGAGCTTCCAAGATTAGTATACCATGATTTAATATATAATTGTGAAGGCTTTCCCGTCTTTTTTTGGCATTTTTTTCTCTAGTAGAGGCTTATGGTAGTTTTCTGATATATGTCAACCTAACTAAATTTGTTATTTTTTCACTTTTACTGGACTTTTGCACTGAAGGGTAAAGCTTGGCCTGCCAATAAGTGGAAGTTCTATGTTGCCTTTGGAATGTTCCGTGGTGCATCAATCCATGCTGGAGTACATAGTCGTTGGATTATGGTAATTTCTAGATGCAAATTTGATGTTTTATCCAAATTTTGATACGGACATTTTTATCATTAAAGTTCAATGCTTTAACACAATAATGATCACTACGCTGTTTATAGGGTAATGCTTCAGGAGGAGAGCGTGCTCGAAATACAGGAACTCTAGCAAATTGTCTTATAGACTCTGCGTTGGATTATATAGCAAGAAAGTCTGTGCTTCCTGATCACCCTCCAGCTGGTAGCTTCTACCATTAACCAAGTGCCTTAATTGCTTTGCGTCTCGCATGTATCTGATTCGCCAAATGCTTTAAATCATTTCCATCTTACAATTATCTTCGTCCATTTGGTATTTTATTGTATTTATGATGTTTTTACTCTGCTTTAGAGATTGATGTAGAAAACCATATTGAAATATGTCCATAGAACTGACTTAATGAGGTGATTTACCACACTGCAGTATCTAAAATAATAAGGTGAGCTAGTATAGGTTTGGTTGAGCTGTCTTCTTTATGGGATTTTTTCCTATGACACTATCTTTTTACTATTCCTCACTTTATCCTTCTCCTTTTCTGAAGATGGGGAAGGGGCGGAGTGTTTTATGCTGAAGTACAAAAGTCTAAGTCACGACACGTTTCTATGTGAAACATTTGCCTTTCAAAATGGATTGCATCTACATATTTGTTGAGGGAAGCAGACAGGAAGTACAGCAATTTGCCTAGTTTTTCCTTGTTGTAACTGTTATCAATAACATCTTGACTTTGATTTTGGATCTCCCTATATTATGTCACTTGTGGCCATAATCGAGGGACCATGAAGTGTGCTTAATTTATTCGTACACAATATCCACCTATTAATCAAGACAATAAAACCTTTTAATCAAATTTTTTGCTTAAGATACTTTTCTCTTTTGCTATTGACTTCCAGTTGCACGAGATTATATGAAACAATATGGTGAGAGCATTCATCAAGGCTCTTCAAATGAGAGTGGGAAGTTTGTTCCTAGTAAAAAGGTTCAGGACCTGAGGAATAGATTAATCAAGTATATGGAAGATCATATATACCCCATGGAAAATGAGTTCTACAAGCTTGCTCAATCTTCTTCACGTTGGACGGTACACCCAGAGGAGGAAAGGTTAAAGGAGTTGGCAAAAAAAGAAGGGTTGTGGAACTTATGGATACCTGTAATAATGCTTTATCCCTTAAGTGCTATGTTACTCTTAAAATAAGAGCTGTAATAGTTATAATCTTGAGATTTTGTGCTTCATGCAGTTTGATAGTGCTGAAAGAGCGAGAAAACTCATTTTTGATGGAAGAAATCATGTGGTGTCTAATGCACATGACCAGTTACTTGGTGCTGGCCTCTTAAATCTTGAATATGGATATCTTTGTGAGATCATGGGTCGTTCCGTTTGGGCACCGCAAATTTTTAATTGCGGTGCACCTGACACCGGAAATATGGAGGTACTAGCTTCACAAACTGTTGTTTCCTCCTATTTAATCAAGCAAGCTATGGATGAGAACTTTTTATGTTTGGAAGTTGCGAAGGAAAGAAAAGAAAATTATGTTTTTCCTTTGTTGCATTATGTTTTTCCTTACAGGTATTATTGCGCTATGGAAACAAAGAACAACTACTTGAATGGCTTGTCCCACTTCTTGAAGGAAAGATCCGTTCTGGATTCGCGATGACAGAACCCCAGGTTGCTTCATCAGATGCAACGAATATCGAATGTTCTATCAAAAGGTATCATACTGAACAGTTGGGCGCTCATATTTTTTCCCCTTCATTTAGTGTATAGGAACTTATTTGATTAACCAAATGACGTAGTTTTCATAGGAGATGGGGTTCTGTTTGCCATTACATTTTCTTTACTGGTTCCATATCACTGGGTATTGAAGAAAAGATGTATGTTAAAGAAAGAGATCATCCTATCAGCTGACCAGCAAGTTTGATGTCTTCGTATTGTTTCTTTCTGTTTCCTGATGTTATTCTAGCAAAGGCTATAACTATATAAAGAAAAGAAAGAAGAATCCTTTTCTATCAAATTTCGGTTGAACCAGATAGGCTATGTAAGGCAAGGTCTAAATGTTTGCTTATATTGTTTTTCATATTTCAACTGATACTTGTGTTAATGCGGCCAAAGTAAATATCAGTCATCAGCTTTTCTATTTTGATTCCTTGTTTAGACAAGGAGACTCCTATGTCATCAACGGGAAGAAATGGTGGACGAGTGGAGCCATGGATCCAAGATGTAGAGTTCTTATACTCATGGTTAGTTTCTTCCAAATGCTGGATTAAGAATGTTGGTTAAGGTTCATGAAATTTTAAGAAGCTGGTTGAAAAATTATGCAGGGAAAGACCGAGTTTACTGCTGCTAAGCATAAGCAGCAGTCCATGATTTTAGTTGATATTCAGACTCCGGGAGTGCATGTGAAGAGACCTCTTACAGTCTTTGGGTTTGATGATGCACCTCACGGCCACGCCGAAATCTCCTTTGAAAATGTACTCGTACCTGCAAAAAATATTCTGTTGGGAGAAGGACGTGGATTTGAAATTTCCCAGGTAAAGTCGGTTCTCTTCCCACAGTTTAACATTTGGCACAATTATGAGTAGATTGTAATATTTACAGCAATCAAGTGCTTAATGTCAATCCTTACCTCTTCTAAGGTAAACAACTGGTTAATTTCCTGCAATTACAATCTGCGTTTCTGGTTACTTCTGCAGGGTAGACTAGGCCCTGGAAGATTGCACCACTGCATGAGATTGATCGGTGCTGCTGAGCGCGGTATGCAGCTTATGGTTCAGAGGGCTCTTAGTAGAAGAGCATTTGGCAAATTGATTGCTGAACATGGTTCATTTAGATCAGATGTTGCCAAGGTTCTTATTATTCAATTTTTTGTTCAAGTTCTCTCCTTTTCCTCCTTGAAGAAAGTATGATTCTGTCTAAATCAACTGCTTGAAGAATATATGTTTCTGTCTAAATCAACTGGAATATCATTCCCACATACAATTGGTCAAAACTAGAAAGCATAGTTTGGGAAGATGTAGCAAGCTTTAATGTTAAGTTTAAATGTTCATACGCAGTGTCGAATTGAGCTAGAGAAAGCTCGATTGATGGTTCTCGACGCAGCGGATCAGCTTGATCGACTTGGAAACAAGAGGGCTCGCGGGATTATCTCAATGGCAAAGGTAAATCTTGTTTTTCGGCATGAGGTGTTTCACTTTTGTCTTTGTGATCATGCTTGAATAATATTCTTTATGTGGAACAGGTTGCGGCTCCAAACATGGCCCTGATGGTTCTCGATATGGCTATGCAAGTACACGGAGCAGCTGGTTTATCATCTGACACCGTTCTACCGCATCTCTGGGCCACGGCAAGAACTTTAAGAATTGCAGATGGTCCTGATGAAGTTCACCTGGGTACAATTGCGAAGTTAGAATTGCAGAAAGCTAAACTTTGAATAGCTACTGAATAAAACACATTTCTTCCGACTAATAATATAGGCTGATCAATACTCACATAAAGAGGATGATAAGGGAGAATGAGGAAGGAATGAGAAAAGGAAACAGTTCGTCGGAAGGTATAGCGGTCTTGTTGCCGATATTCGAATACCGGTCACAACAAATAAAAGCCAAGGTTTTTTTTTTTTTGTGGGATTGTGCATGGAAAATAAAAGATGACACAGTGACAAGGTTTCCTCAAGATGATAATAGCATTGTTTGTGATTTCTGCACTTAATTGACATGTGCAAAGTATAAGGGTAACTGCTTGAAGAGTAATAGGTTGGATTAGATCGGGTTTGCCCTTAAGCCGGTCTAGCCCAACTCCTTAAATGATGTCGTTTTGTGAAGGGAGTTTTAACTCGTTTGGACTTAAGTCGGAATTGCCTTGTCTACGTATGGCAGCTTGACACTTGTGAAATAGAGGTTGGTTTGATAGTATTGCAAATTTTATTATTATTTGTAAAAGATACAAACCTATTTTAAGAAAATTTAGAAAATTTCTTTGATTTTTAAAATTTTTGAATTTTTTAGTTTTCATTTTTTAAAAAAGAAGATTTTAAATATAAAATAGTGATGAAATAATATCAACATTCAGTATAAATCTCGCTAAGCTAAGATGTGAAATGTAGGAGAAAATATTGATAAAGTACACATAAATATACAACGTGAATTAATTTTATATTTTTTATATGATGTGATTTTTAAATTTAAATTAAATTAACGAAATTTGATTCAAATTAACATTTTTATAATTATTTTAAATTATTAACTTAAACAAGTTTAATTAATTCATATCATATCTTATTTAATATTTGAATTATATAATGACATTTTTGGTCAACATCAAATATGTTGTGATTGCGTACGATCTAGCTTCTTGATAGGCATGTTTGATAGGCTTGGTCGATCTTTATTTTTCGATTACGAGCATTTAAATTTTGATCCATAAGATATTTTAATTGGATTAGGAAAAAATTGATTTATAAATTGGTTAACTATGTTTTAAAGGAATATAATGCATTTCTTAAATGTAAAATTTAACTTGAACTTGGGTCGATCAAAAGGCTTTTGAATAATTATGAAAAGTCGAATATTTTAAATTATAAATAGTACATCATTTGTATATAATGTATTATATTCCTTTACAACTTAATTTGGTAGTAACAAGTTGTAATCAAAAGATTATAGACTGGAAATAACGGTCAGATTAATTTTGGGACAATTCAAGATAGAAAATATAGCTCCTATAATCTTGGAAATGCTCCGAAAAGAGTGGAGACCATGTTTTACACTACACGCAGAGTCTGGTGGTATTTTTTTCAGACCACAAATTTTTACGATCGGAAACCAAAAGTTTGTTTGAGTTTGCTAATCTTAGTCTTTCCAAAACCTTATATAAGATGTTGTCAACCATTGTCGTCACTCAGATCAGAGCCCAGAAGAGCTTTTAGGGCTCTGCTTTCCAATAACATATTGTGTTTTTTAATATTTTGTACAGAAAAATAAAAATCCTGTCAATATGTCGTTTGAAAGCGGCTCCTCCTCCTCCGAGAAGAAGAAGAAGATCGCCATCATTGGCGTTTCTTGTGTGCTTCTGGTAGCCGTCGTGGTCGGTGTGGCGGTTGGTATAAGTGGCACGGACGATAAAGACGACAAACCGGCTCCTCCTAAAGGTGGCGGTGACAGTGGTCAGCTACAAACTTCAAATAAAGCCATTGAGAGCATTTGCCAACCTACGAACTATAAAGAAACCTGTAAGAATAGCTTGAAGAAAGCTGCAGGTAACGTCACCGACCCTCAAAAGCTTGTTCTGATTGGCTTTCAGGCCGCCATTGAAGCACTACAAGAAGCCACCAAGAACTCTTCAACCGTGAAGGAACTTGCTTTAGACCCTATGGCAAAGCAAGCTCTTGACAACTGTGAAGAACTGTTGGATAACGCCATTGAAGATCTCAGAAACTCCTTCAATTCTCTCGGGGAATTCCACTTCGAAAAGATGGACGAGTTTGTGGAGAGTCTTAGGATCTGGTTAAGTGCCACCATCACTTACCAACAAACTTGTTTAGACGGGTTCGAGAACACCACCGGTGAAGCTGGTCACAGAATGAAGGAGATTTTGGTTGCTTCCGGTCAGCTGACGAGCAATGCGTTAGCTATGGTTACTGGACTCGCCGACATTTTCAAGAGTATGAACTTCGCCGGAATGAACCGTAGGCTTTTGGAGAGTTCTGACGACAAATTCCCGACCTGGGTTACTCCGGAGAAGAGAAGACTCTTGCAAGCTACTCCGGCAACCATTAAACCTGACATGACCGTAGCTCAGGACGGAAGTGGCCAATTTAAAACCATTAACGAGGCTGTTCAAGCCATCCCCAAGAAATCGAACACCACCTTTGTGTTGTACATTAAGGCAGGAGTTTATAAGGAAGTAGTGGCCCTATCAAGGAGCTTGACTAATATTATGATGATCGGAGATGGCCCCACAAAGACAAAGATCACCGGAGATCTTAGTTATACTCAAGGAGTACAAACATTCAAAACCTCAACAGTCTGTAAGTATCTCTGTGAAAAGCCTGTTGATCTGGGAGTTCAGAACCTGGCGATTGATTCATATGTTTTTTGTCTCAGCAATCAGCGGGAACCAATTCATGGCCAAAGATATCGGATTTGAGAACACCGCCGGAGCTATAGGACATCAGGCGGTGGCGCTGAGGGTACAAGCTGACATGTCCGTCTTCTACAACTGTCAAATCGATGGTTACCAAGACACACTCTACGCACACACCAACCGCCAATTCTACCGTGACTGCACCATCTCCGGAACCATCGACTTCGTCTTCGGAAACTCCGCGACGGTCTTCCAGAACTGCAAGATGGTGGTGAGGAAGCCATTGGACAATCAAAGCTGCATCGTCACAGCACATGGAAGGAACGAGTCTCATCAACCAACTGGCTTCGTTATCCAAAACTGCACTTTCATGGCCGACCCCGAATACTTCCCAGTAAGGTTCATCAACAAAGCCTATCTGGGACGTCCATGGAAGGAGTACTCGAAGACCATTATTATGGAATCTCAGATCGATGACTTGATTGATCCCGAAGGTTGGCTCCCATGGCTCGGTAACTTTGGGCTTGAGACCTCCTTCTACGCCGAGTACAACAACAGAGGACCTGGTGCGGCTTTGGATAAGAGAGTAACGTGGAATAGTATTAAGAAGCTCACTCCACAAGAAGCCGAAGGTTACACCGCCGCCAATTTCTTCCTCGGAAATACCTGGATTCCGGCCACCGGTGTTCCTTACTCTCCAGGTTTCATGAGTACTGCGTAAACTCGTGTTGTAAATGCATTGTAGGAGAACCCAAAGATGTAATATTGGTCTCACATATTGTCATCAATATATTACAAATTCATGCAAGTTTTGGAATATAAATACACAATTTTTTTTGTTATTTTATAAAAATATATAAATAATGATAGAGGTAATAACTATATTACAGATTCAAGCATTTTTTATAATATAAATGTAAAAATATTTGGTTATTTTATAAGCATATATAAAATAATGATTATGTAATATATAAATATTTGGTTATTTTATAAGTATATAAAAATAATGATAGAGATAATAAACAAGGCAACAACACTAAGTCAGAGTTTCACTCAAACGAAAATTTTGAGAAGTTTTAATGATACACAGCCTTACTCTTTTCTAATAAAGATGTGAAATTAGATCAAGTTATTTTGATATTTTATAAAACTATATAAATAATGATGGAGGTAATAATTATTTTGCAAAATCATGCATTTTTTAAAATATAAATATACAAATATTTGGTTATGTTATAAGCATATGTAAATAATGATAAAGATAATAACTACTGTCATTAATTGATATGAAAAATAGTTGATTAAATTATACCTTGCAAGAAAATTTTTAGTGATATAAATTTATCCAATAATAGCATATATTATATTAATAAAAATATATATTAAAATCTAACTGATTTAATTAACATTAAAAATAAATTAAAAATCATAATTTTATTGTAATTACAGAAATTAATATTTAGTCTTCTAAATGTTATAAAAATATAAATCTGATTATATATTTTTAAATATAGTTGTAATAAAATTATATTTAAAGAGAATATGATACTAAATTATCTCTTTGTTTATAATTTTAATACATTTCTAATTTGTAACATGAAAGATTACAAGATAAATTTATTATCCCACCAATTTAAAATTTTAATTTAATTTTATACATGAAAAATATTAATATCGTCTATCAATTTATATATGTTAATTTTAAATAAATGTTTTCATATATATAATAATTAATATGAAACTATAAATTAGGGTACGTTTGGTTCGGCCCAATTTTCTACAACATTGCAAAGATAAAGCCCACGTTGGGAAGCGGGAAAAACGACCAAAGTCGCAAGCATTTGAAATCCCTTCCTCCAAACCAAACGAGACCTTCTCTGATTTTCCCAAGCCTTCTCTCCCGTTTTCCAGGTGACCAATCAGCCTCCAAGCACCTTTCTTTTTTCACATCTCTCAACTTCTGACCACTCCAAATCCAAAACCCATATGGTGCATCAAAATCCCAGTTGAAACCCCAACTCCACGAGAATATTTACACACTCTATTCGCTACTCTCCCAATGACCAACAACAAGGAAGAACCCGGAAAGTTCCACACCCTGCAAGCAGAGCGTGACCTAGAGGCCAATTGGGAGGTCGATCTCGCCAAGAAACTCGAGGAGTACCTCTTCAAGATCTGCTCTGGTGAAATTACTGGCGGCGAAGAGGATACCTGTCACTTCCCCGTGAATTTCGCTGAAGGTTAGGGCTTTATTGATAAGTCTTGTTTTTTTCAATTAATTTTGCTCTTTCTTGGTTTTTGGATAACGGGTTTTTTATTAAACGAACAATTGGTGTTCATTTATTTGTATGGTGGGAAATGTAGCTGCTTTACTGGTTCAGGGTTCGGTTCAAGTGTACAGCAGAAAGGTTGAGTATCTATACAACTTGGTCTTGCATGCTTTGGACTTCCTTTCCAACAAGAGGTTTGATTCTTCTCCTTGTTTTTCAATTTGAGTAACGTATTTGTTTTGTTTAAAATTTCTGGGCCTTAAAGGATATTGATGGTAAAGAATGAGGTTAAGTGACGAGTGTACTGAAAATGGATTTGTGTGGAAACTGAGAGTTGGGGCTTCTTGGAAGTGAGTTAAGTGAACCCTATGGGACAAGTGGTGGCGTACACTGAATTTCCATTCAGCCGATTTGGTTTGATACGTTTCGCGAAATTAGATGTCTGACATTCAACATATTGGATGTGAAAAGTGGAGCCTGTAATTTTGGTTGGAAAGTTGGAATTATATAAACAGTTGCTGATTTTTTAATGGAGAAAAGCAAAGACTTATGCAAGAGCTGTCATTTGTAAGACTTTGATCATTTCTTTGCTCAGGAGTTTGTAAGTATCAACTTAAGTGCGAAAGAAGCTTACTTCATGGACATAGTTAGGAAGTAAATTGCAAAGTGAGTGGCTTCTTAAGCATGAATTCCAATAATCATGCCGTCGAGTATTGGAACTTTTGGGAACTTGGAAACTTATTTTCAAAGCAATTTGTGCCAAAACTGATTTTCAAACTTGGCTGGAAAAGAAGAAAAATAGCTGTTTAGTTCTTTTCAATTGTTTAGTTAGATCTGAAAGTGAGGTCTTTGTTGACATTGTCAAAGATATGGACTCAAGCAGAAAAAGGAAATGGCTTTACCCCTGGAAATAGCTAAGAATTTAACTCTGGACCCTAAGAGTGAGTAATAGACATGATGTCATTTTCCAATTATCAATTTTAGTTCAAAATCCTTGAGAAAAAAAACCAAAGAATGTTAACTTGTACTTTGTTATAATTTCAATTTTACTTTTAGGATTTGGTAGCTTCTTCATTTACATATCGTTCGGTATTTGTAATGTTTTTATCATCTGAAGACCTGATATATACTTATCTGAACTGAGCATGTAGTTATGCCATGAAATGACATTTAACTTCTATGAACTCTTTGGCAGGCAGCAAGAGCAATCGGAGGGCACACCAATCCTACCCGAAGAAAGTAATTCTCATGCTGTTTCTGTTGATGAGAATGATCAGTTCTGGGGATTAAATGATGTCCCAGGTAAGCTTGAGCATTGTAAACCATCTTGGCTAAATTGCAATGACAATGTTGGTCTAAATGTCATATTATTCCAGTGGAACCAAGAAACCGCCTGGATACTTCCACCAGCAAGGATGCTTCCCTCCATCACTTTGTCAAACCACCAGCGAATCTTGTTGTTCTTGAAGGGGATTGTTTAGACAACACAGGTGACAATGGTGAACTAGAGTCATATCTGGTATTACATTTGCGTTAACCTTCTCATTACATCATCCTCTAAAATGACATAATACTTCTGTTATCTACGTAATGCTAACAATTTTTTCTGTGTGATTGCAGTTAGCCACTAATGATCTCTACCGTGATTTTATACTGTTAGACCCTCGTGATGCACTGTCTGTAAATGATTTTTTGGAGGATGTGACTGGAAAAGGACAAAATAGTACTTACAGAGGCAATTCAAGTCGTAAGAGTTTCCAATCCCCCACGAGATGGTCTGGAGGAACTGCTCATAAGTCATCACATGGAAAGAAACAGAATGCTAATTTCAATCAATCACCAGGAGCTGGTTGCAGTTTTGGAGGCAATGAATGTAAATTGGGACCTGACTCTCCGGTCTCTGGAAATGTTGAAAACAGTCATAATGCATTTAATGTGAATTGTGGGCATGAAGAACCAGGTAACATGGAAGATTTAGATGATGACAATGAGGATGATCCTTGGAAACCTCTAAATCCCCATGAACTTGGGAGCTTGAGAGTGAAACCCTTTAAGAAAGGTTGTTTTCAGGCTTGTCAATTTGTTCTCTTTTTCATCCATCTAATAGCCTTTCACAACCTATTTTTCACTTCTTTTTTTCGTTTCAATGAGCAGTGAAAGCTTTCAGAAGGAATCTTGCAAACTCTGCCTCTATCAAGCATATTTCCATCGCTAAGCTATTTCCACTTGCAAAGTTGCATGGTCCGATTAGTCCAGAGCTCACAGAAATGTGGGAAGCACACTGTAAGATATTAAAGAATAGTGAGAAGTCTCAATCTCCTCCATTATATGAAAAGGTACCTTTTTTCATGAAATCTTAATCTACCTGCGCATCTGTTGCTGTGTTATATAGATTCCTGATCTATCTATTTCAGCTGAGGGAATCCCTTGCCAGTGGAGGGCATAATGTCTGTGACAGATTTGGTCATTCTGGTGATAAAAATGAGGATAATGCATTTGACGATGGAGTCCCTGATTTTGGGGATGCTGAAGATAATATGCAAGAAAATGTGTTCATGGATGAAGATTTACCCTTTAATCACGAAAAGGTCTGCAAGCTTACGATTTTATGTTTGATTACTAGGAAAGATATATGAGATCTCTTATTCTTTGATGTTTTGTAGCATGATGATTTTCCTGCTCACTTGGACAACAATGAAGAATTGGGATATGCAGAACCAAGTTCCCAAGCAAGCCTAGAGGATCTTTGTCAGTCTCACCTAGTAAGCATTAGTTTTTGTAATTTCTGAATGGTATTTCAACTTATCAATCCACTCTTACTATTTTTTTCTTTTGATGTGGGACATGGTGAGAACCTTTTTCTACTCTGCTTCATGCTTACATCTACATGGGCTTGTACTGCAGGATCACATTTTTCAATTATCCAAATTTAAAGTTATTTCTGCAAGTTGGTTATGTGCTTAGTATTATACTATTAAAAGTAGTAGTAAGTTGTGGAAATTCTCATTTCCGACCCATCTCTGTTCCATTTGTGAATTCCTTAAAAAATATACAAGAAGCAACTATGAGTAAGAGCTGTAGTCTCTGTGTGTTGTTTTTGTGAGTGGCCTTTCTCTATTGCTTTCTTTATTGCAGGTTCATGCAGTTATACATTTCATATAATTTGTAAATCTAAGCCAATGCTATAGATCAACCTGTCTGTTTGATTTTTGGATTTAGTTGTGCATTTACTTGACGATCTTTTGCCAGCATAGTTTGGAAGCATGTGGAATAGTTACCCATTTTGTGTCATACAGGATGCTCTACTGGCTAACATAGCTGAAACTGAAAAGCAGTCAGAATTAGCTGCTCGTGTATCATCGTGGAAGCAGAAAATTGAGCACAACTTGGAAGAGCAAGTAACTTCCATATCTTCTTTTCCATACTATAAATCTATTTTTAATCTTGATGGATGATTGCCTCAGTTGTTTTTTGTTCTATTTAGCTTTTTCAACATTTTTATAATAATTGATAGTAAGTGAAGGAAAACTTTTTTTCTGATAGGATTCACACCCTCCATTTGATATTCATGCCTATGGTGAAAGAATCCTTGAGAAGATATCTATTGAAACGCACATGGAAAGTGCTATATCTTTTGCCGATGTAGTAACTGGACAAGAAAAGTTTGAAGTTGCTCGAACCTTCTCTGCTCTACTTCAGCTGGTAATTTTTGTGACATTTGTGCCTGGCAAGTGATTGATAATTCAAAACTAGGATCAGCTTCTCACTTTAAAATAATGAAACAAAATTGCAATTATCCTTCATGTTGACAAGAGTTTAGGCACTGGAGTTCGGTTGTGCAATATCTTAGTTGCATGTCCAACATTACTACCTCAGAACACATTCAAAAACACCTTGTTTTTGTAACTGTATAGTATGGGATGAATTAAATGTCTTGAAATGCATAAAAAAATGTCCCTTGGTTTTCATTTTCAGGTGAACAATGGAGATGTTGATTTGGATCGGAGTGGACTTGATGGTGAGTCCATTTGTTATACAGCTACCAATCCTTTCCATATTCGACTTACCCATGACAAGAGATCGACGCAAGCTCAACTTCCATTGGCGAAGAGAGGTAACTCACCAAAGAAAGCATGTAAGAAGGGTGGTAGGAACAAACTTAGAAGAGAAAGATCTCCAACTTTTGATGCAACTTTACGAGGTGGATCAGCAACTATGTCTGTACAACCAAACTCCAAAGTTTCCCAGAAGTTGGGAAAGATTGGCAGTGTGAGGTGCACTCCTGACGGTAAGAGGAGACGAAGATCCCGAATTGTTCAACCATTGGGCTTGCATTCACCAGGGCAAGAGACAAGGTGAGCAATGTATTGTTATTTGCTGGTACAATTCAACCTTTACACATTGAATTAGCTTCCAACCCCTGACCTTAACTCTTTGTAGTCCTAGATTACTGACATTGTTCAATAAGCATTGTAATAATATTCTGTAATTTGACATATACTGATTTCGCACAAGCAATCAAGCTTTGTATCCAGGTTCCAACTGTAGAATGACCTTGTTGCCGAGTCATGTAATTGTATCAATCTGCTTAATACCAGTGTTTACAATCTTTAATTTCTTATTATATATATCAATCTATTCTCTTTTATTTCGTCCAGTGATCCGAATCTGTTAGTTCGGGTCAATTGCATACAGGTCTCTTGCCTCTATCATGACCTCCTAACTCTCCGAATAGGTTCAGACATCATGTCATCTGCAACATGATCTCTTTTACAGTTGTGCTTAATCCATTGTTCTGTAAAAGCTTGTCAAGTAAGAGTCATGGCGTGTCACGTCAATTTGGAGTTGGAGAAGGGTCCATTGAACAGGCACACAGAAGTCATGGTTCTGTTGTTGACGCGTAAAATCGTTGGACTTTTGATTGATTCACACTATGTAAGGTCCTCAAGCTTGACGGAAACTCCATTATATGTTCCAATTACGTCAGCTAAAATTAAGCTTTGGAAAAGTCCAGGAAAGTTGAACGAACCCACTTGCAGGGGTAAGTCATTTTCTAAGCAAAAACATCATCATTTTCTCTCCAATTTTCCATAGCAAGTTCATATTGGACCTTGCCTTAAAATTAATGATTAAATATTTAATCAATTTGGTCGATTTAATCATAAAAATCTCAAATTGTTGAATCTTTTAGTTTAGTTTTAATTTTTTGATAGTGAAATAAATCTTTATTATATATTTTTTAGTTTCAAACCAAAATTATCATCACATTTAGGTCATTTGAACTTGTCGTACAAGATTTGTTTAGTACGAAGTAATCAATTGACGTGATTTACTGGTTATTACGTTAATTTAAAATTTACCCAGTTCGCATCTAAAAGATAATGGGTGCGAGTTTTTTCATTTTTAAAATAATATCGAAACAGTTTTGGATCCAACTAGATTTGCTCTTTTCAAACTCAAATTCACCCAAAACGCTGGATCAATTTTCATATGTCTGTATTGTACTTTTGAGCGTTGTTAAAACTGTAGTTTAATGCTAATGTTTTCTTAATGTTAAGTATAAAGTTAAGTGGACACTAATCCCAAAACCATGTTGATAATGGATTACTAACTTTGATCCTATCCACTAATTACCACCATAATTGCACAACAAACTCTCCACTTGATCACATACAAAAAGCTTAGTTTTTTGTGTACTAACTACATATCTTCAAAGTGGTCACTAAGTTCACATACCTTTTTATTATAAAGAGGAAACTCAGGTCTAAAGTTTTGCTTTTAATTGAAATATATAATAATAAAACAAATGTTGGTAAAAAAACTAAAAATCCATAAAATATTTAAAATTACTTCACTCATTAATTTAGCCTTACAATTTCAATTATAAATTTCTTAATAACAATTATTTTGAATATGTAAGTTGGTTCTAATTTTTAAATTTATAATAAATTATTCGGAATATATATTTTAAAAATTATTATTTATATTTATTAATTTACATAATCTGTATTCAGATAATTGGTAACAATATATATATATATATATAATTTTTCATAACATATTACATCTCAATCTATCAAAAACAATCTTTTTATTAAGTATAAAGTTACGTTCGATCAAACTTTCTATGATCCTCCGAAACACTTCATATAAATTGATGATTATGATATAAATAAAATATTTTTAGTTTTGGCAATTTTAATTTAGCATAAAACAGCAAAGACACCTCATATTAATATATAATGTACTTAATAAAAAAGTCTTTTTATTGTAATAAAAGAATACAATAAATATTTTCGTACTAATTTTTGTAGGTAAAAATATCATCATGTACAGTAGTCAAAGTCAAACTCGGTATCCCAAACCTGAAGACCAAAACCCCAAAATGTGGGACGCAGATCCCTGTCCTGTTCTGCCACTCGCCGAGTCAACTCCGAGTCTCACCTCGTTCTATGTCCACGGCTGCTCCCCCGCAACCACCGGAGCTAGCCGCCGAAGGCGATAATGCCTCCCTTATTTCCCTACTTAATATCCTCGTGAAGGATAACATCCGGTAAACAGGCGATCGGAAAGCTTGACTCGCTGGTGATTCTGTCCCTGACTCGTCCTCAAGATTCGGTTGTCTCCTGGGTACTTCTATAGTAAAATCCACAAAACCCGGGGGCTTCCGACGCCCACCGGAAGACGACGTCGAAGGACCAACATGTTCTTCCTCCTCTTGACACGTCCGGCACAAGTCATTATGGCTCGATTCAACCTCAGTGATCTCCGAAGAAGAAGAAGAAGAAACAACTTGGATGGGACACTGGATTACTGGTTCAACAATTGATCGACAAAGCGGACAAGTGGAGTGAGAGTGAAACCACATATCAATACATTCAACGTGAAAACTGTGGCCACACTTGGGCAGAGTCCGACCCATTTCCTTCTCTTCAAACTCTGACAAGCAAACGGCACACTCCGCCAAGCCCTCGCCGGTCCCCGGCGAGTAAACAAACAAAGGCAAAGACCTGAGTACGGCATCGTCGAGTCCGCGTTTGGATACAGCGACGCTTCTCGAGTTGGGGTTGGCTGGGTCCTCGTAGAAGACGAGATGGGCACGGCGCTCGCGGTTTTGACGGAGCTGGCGGCGGCGTACTCGAAGAAGGTACCAGCGCGCGTAGAGATGGAGGCAGACCATCAAAACAACGACGAAGAAGAGGACTAAGATCGCGCTCATCATGATCTTCCCGGTCAGAGCATATCCATCACTCGTGGGGCGGTCTTTCGCTTCCATTTCCATGGGAAGACAGTCTTAAAGAAAAAAACAACGTTGGTCTCTGAACTTAGCTTCCGGTTGGTGTCTGGTTCTAAGTAGAGTTATCGACTCGGAGGAGGTAAGAGTTTTAAGTGATTGATATGTGAGCTCGTTGCATAAAAGGAGGAGGCAAGGAAGTGATGTTGGAGTAGGAAGGTTCGAGAGGGTTTCTGTGAAGTTGTTGGATTGTATGATTAGGCCTCTGTGTCTCAGACACTCTCGAGGCTTGAGGGTTTTGCTTTTTGAGTTTTTATATATAAAGGTAAAAGGCGAGTCTCCGATGGTGGTCTCAGGAAGACGCCATTTTTGACGCGGGAAGATCTTATGAGATAGTAAGAAGTCTCCTTCCTCACAATTTCCTCCGCGTTATCTTACACTATTTAATGATGTGTGAGGAAAGTAAGATCAGGTTTGAAAGTCAGTTCTTACAGGCATGGATTCAGACATCATGGACACTCGTTTTGACTTTGTGGTGGCGTATAGTATGTATATAACGGTACAAGATACTCTTTCCAAATGTTACGATATCTAATTTTATTCTATAAATCTAGCCAATTATTTATATAAATTTTATATTTATTTATGCGAGATTTATACGAGACTTATATAAATAAATGATTGAAATTTATGAAACACAATAAAATACCATAAATTTAGACAAAAGATTTAGACTTGTGTACAGCGGGAAGTTTATTAAAATTTTTAAATTCAATAAATTATAAAAATATTTAGTAACAATTTTATTAGAAAGAGATAAATGTTTATTTTTAAAAATTTTTAATTTAGTATCTAATTTTAAAAAATTTTAATTTAGTAATTAATCTCTTAAATTTTATAATTAAGAGTCAATAGGAAAAATAGAGTTTGAAAGTACTTAAATTTAGGCTTGAGCTTAGAAAAAAAAAATCAAAGTCAAATTTGAACATCACTTGTGGAATTTAAATTCAAGTCAATATGAATTGCTAATTAGAGTTTGAAGTAGGACATATCCAGAAGTTTGAAACCAACATACTGATGTTCTATCCCTGGAGAAGATAAAATACAGAAACTCTTGGTGGGTGCGATCACGTTTAGTTTGCAGGCCCATTAACTGTTTGTTGGTATTTTAGCTTTAATTATTGTTTTAAAAATATGATAAAAAATTAAAGTTTACGGTAAATTTTCTTCGAAGGATTTAATGTTTATTTTAAAAAGTTTTAAATAAAGTTAATTGATTTATTTTAGTTTATACAAATTTATTAATTTACAAAGATTAACTGATTAATTAATAAATTGACCAATTTCTAACAATAAAAGTTATTAAAATAAATTGAATCAGAAAATTAATGATTGAACTAACAAATTGACCAGTTCAAAATTTTTATAATTAAACCGGTCGAAATACAAAGATCAATATTGACATTACAGGGCCCATTTTTTTTCCATGATTAGCTTGAAACTTATAATAGTTAGGTATTACTTCTGTTAAATGACAGTTTCACAAATATTGTACGAGGCTAACTTAATTAGTTTTATATATTCACTAACACACCCATTTTTTTTGAACGGTGACAATTGCGCTCAGCGTGTATTATTAGAGTCTGTTACTAAAACATCATACAAAAAAGAAGGAGGGCATACCCCCCACTCAAAACCAGACCTAGA
Organism: Erythroxylum panamense; assembly: GCA_027123425.1. Taxonomy (NCBI): domain Eukaryota; kingdom Viridiplantae; phylum Streptophyta; class Magnoliopsida; order Malpighiales; family Erythroxylaceae; genus Erythroxylum; species Erythroxylum panamense. The sequence continues at coordinate 48,544,845 of JAOTIZ010000203.1, read as the reverse complement.
ATTAGCCGCCATAGTTATGGTATGAGACCTGATTCGCTGACTTTTTAACAAACGCAAAAGAAATAAAAGAGAGCTCCTGAATGAGAGCCTTACAATCATTTATAATCATGGAAAAATATGAAGAAAAACTATGCGTAGATGTCAAAAATTAGGTAACCACCTGACAGTCCGTTTCCACACATATTGGAAAAAAAGCTAACGATTTGATCCAGCTCAAGGCTTCCCGAAAGCAGAGCTCTTCGCCTACTTGTGGGTCTCCCCAACCTGGAATTGTCATCAATTTGCCATCATAATTTTACCCTTGAGAGTTTCTGATAATCATACCAAGACCATAATACCTATTCTCCAACAAAGCCACATCAACATTACATTTAAAATGAGATGGGGATGGGGCCTCCCAACAAGCTGGAAAGGAAGAAGATCGTGATGTGAGAACAGCAGA
>JAOTIZ010000203.1:48526214-48537713 GCA_027123425.1 Erythroxylum panamense | reverse complement strand
CTTATAAGAATTTAAATTTAGATATTTAATTTTACAATAATTAAATTTATAACTTTAATAATAATAATAATGATGACGATAATAATAATTCAACGTTAAATTCTCTATTAATATAAATGATGCAGCGAGCTAACATGTATAAATTTTATTATTTAATTAAAATTAAAATATTTATAATTATAGTATGACACAGATACGATAAAATAGTAGTTATATACTAAAAAAATTAATTTGATGTGATACTTTATGTTCAAAAACTTAATGTTATGATATTTTTAAATGTAAACTAATATTATAAAATTAAATAAAGATTAAAAAGTTTAATTAACCTCTTTATTATATTCTTTAAAACTTCACGACATAATTGTACGATAAAAAAACCAACTTTAAAACACACAAAATAAAAGTAGAGAGTAGAATGGAAGGCAATACTATCATTAGGCAAACAACTAACCTCAAAAACTCTTCTTATTGAACTTTTAGCAATCGTCTTATTGGAGTTAAATACACTAACCAATAAATCATTCACCAAACATATTAATAGCTTTTTAAGATGATAAAAAAGTTAACCTTTAGTCAATAAACTAAAAAACAGCTGATAAGTTATTTGTTAAACACCTAATTGTTATTAAACAATCATAAAACCAGTTAAACATTAAGTCAAATTGAAGGATTTAAAATAAGATTAAAGAAGATTATCCTTAATTTAAAGCTTAATTAAAAAAGAAATTATTAAATAAAAATTAACTACTTAATTATGATTTATAAAAACTAATTAATTTATAAAAAACAACAGATTAATTAATAAATTGATCAATTTTTAACAACAAAGGTTATTAAAGAAATTAAAACAGAAAATTTAAAAATTAATTAGTTTAAAATTTTTACTGTTAAACAGGCCGAACTAGTTCGGTTTTTTAATCATGGGTAAATATGACAGCGGGTTAGATTGGACCGGGACCGTCACCAATCCAAAGAAACAGGGGGCTAGAACCGACCCGACCCATTTTTATCCATAATAATGCAAGCCAATACACCAGATATATGACGGGAACTTGGCAAAAAATTATACCAACTTCTTGAATCATTTGAAATGTTTAGATTACCATCTCACCTCTCAGACATGAAGTCAATAACATGATTCTTATTACTCCTTGAAATGATGTTTATCAGCAACCCAATGTTCTGATTGCTTGGGATTGCAAGTAAGGATGCAATCCCTCTCTAAAAAGGTTAAAAGATGCTGATATGGCTCAACTATATAGGCATCTCTGACATGGGATTGCCTGGAGAAGTTGCATTTTTATCCATCACTCAAGCTCAGAATTATGAAGACAAATCTACACTCTGATCCGATCCTCAGAGTTATAATTTGGCTTACCTAATTACTAGCTGTAGCTGGCCTTCTGCGTTTATCAACATTAAATTCAACATCAAGAAGGCCCGTGATGCCGGCAGTTACCTTCTGTCCTGCTTTGACAGGTCCAACACCTTGTGGAGTTCCTGCAAGTTTAGATATGGAACCAGAACTAATCAACTTCAGGCTCCATATTTAGTGTTGCTGGCATGAAACAAGCGTCGATACCACCAAGTTCATGTGATAGATGATAGATCACTGGATATTAGACAATATTCAGAAGTCAAATGCTTCCATTTTGACAAAGACATGATCTTTTTTCCTTTTCCTTTTTCTTCTTTGGATGAAACACAGATTTCATTTAAAATCAAGGGTCACCATAGTTTGGACCTTCTTTTTCACTTTTACTACCTGACTTTTCAAAACTATCATTTACCCAGCTGAGATTATGTTTTTGTATGACCTATACCCTCTGCCGTCGTTAGAAAACTTAACGGAAAACAGCAAAACGATGACATATTGCTTGTGTAGGTGTTACGTGATACAATATCTATCTTAACTGTGTCATTTAACACAAGTAATATGACATTGTCTCACCATTCTCTGTTAGGTTTTAAAAAAGAAAATGTTGTCAGTGGGGTATGAATGACATAAATTGTGAGTGTGTATACATCAGAACTTTAGTGTCTGTATCAGAACTTGCAGATACAGCAATTGGATCAATAGAGTCGAAGAAAAGGTTGATGTAAGGAAGGTAGACTACAAGATGAAAAAACACCGGTTTAAGGGCAAGCAATTAGCTTAAATATTTTGATTCAGAGATAAATATCAAGGCCAGTTGCTTATTAAATATATATAAATTCCAACTGTGACAAATTATTCTGATAATATATGTGATTAGACAATGAAGTGAAACAAGAAAAATCTCCACTAATACCTGTTAAGATAATATCTCCTTCAAAGAGAGTCATCACTGAACTTATGTGGCTAATCAGGTATGGAATCTTGAAAATCATATCCTTGGTGGACCCATTTTGCCGTATTTCTCCATCTACCTGTATTTTGATCTCACGGTCAAATCTGAAAGTAGGATGCTCAACTTGTAGCACAACAAAAGAAAAAGGTGATACCTTCAACCATAGTTCCAAGTTATGTGGATCGGGAATCTCTGACTTGGAAAGCTGAAATATGTTAATGCAGAGGAGAAGTTAAAGCATCAACATCGATTTAATGAACAACAACACATCCATTTAGTGAATGAAGTAAAGCAAAAGAATGTGATGTGAAAGAGCTTAAAGTGTATAAAAAAGAAAAAGAGGACAGATCAGTCAACCACAAACACAAATTTATTAGAGTAAGATTATAATTTTTTCAGATATTTTAATTGAGAAATCCTTTACTCCTAGAATAAGGATTAAAAACTTATCTATATATGTGTGCTCACTCCTTCAATAGGAAAAAAGCTTGAATTTTCTCTACAAACTTGAACCTTCAATTAGAAAGTGTGATGGTTTTTGTAAGAGTGACTCTTAAACTCTATAAGTGATTCTTAGTTCCCTATTCTTCTTTTTTGTTTTCTCACTAGAATTTCGCATTTCTAACATAAATTCCCAGCAACCAAAGACCTAAAATTCTAGTCATATCTAACCTGAAATTCCAGCAATCTAAACAAATATTCCAAACTTGAAATTCCAGCAGTCAGTTTTCCTGAGTTTTATCTACAGAAGATGGAAGTGGTTCATTTATCAGTTATTCCTAAGATCACTACACATCAAGGAAAAGATTGAGTAGCAAGCAATACCAAAACTCTCTTGAGTGCTCATGAGCACAACAAGAAGCTAGCAGTAGTGAAAGAAAAATCATAACAGCTAATAGATCCTGTTCCAACCCCAAACTTTTTCTGGCCTCTTACACTGCTCACAATTGCAAATGCAAGCAAGCCCAGATGCATCTAATTCGATACAAGGAGATAAGACAAGATTGAACTTTCTTACAACAGAACTTATAGGTGTGAAGGTATCCTGCCCTTTGGCAACAGTCCATGGAAGTCCTGCAGACTGACAAAGAGTAGGAAGATAAAGGGATTACACAAAGAAGAAGAGGAAGAACAAGAAACCCACCAAGACAACTTTCCAAATTCAATCCACTCGATGCAATTTTTCATCCATTGAATCGTCTAATATTAAATAGGGCACAAGGCTTCAGTTTTTACCTTAGCAGAAGCTTGAATTTCCCTTGCAGTCATGTCCAAAGCAAGAGCATATCCTGAAACACTCCATTAGTTCTACTTAGTCAAGTAACTTCATCCTAATCCTCCCCAAAACTTCACACCATTACATGGATCATCAACCACTTGACACTAAGAAATCAAAACTTAGTAGTGAACAGTATACCTCCAACATAGTCCATGGCACTAGCTTCAGACACGTCCCGAGCTTTCTGTCCGATGACAACAGCGAGCTCTACTTCATGATCCAACGACTCCAATTCATTTGGAATCTCGATTGTGCCTCCATTTTCCAAATAAGACGAAGTGGGTTTCAAGAACAACACCGGTTCCTGACAAGAACCATATCAAGTTCGCGTCTTTTCGTTTATCTTCACCAAATCACACGATCTAAATTGAACCTGATGATTAATTATATCTGTAACGAAAAGAGATACCTTTGGCACGGCGTTGCCAAGTTCTTTAGCGTGGGCTGCATAGTTGCGACCGACGGCGACGATCTTAGTGCCGACTTGTAGGAGCGTCTGTATTCCGCCGGAAAACGCTGCCGCCATTTCTCTATCTTGTTTGTTCGAAGACAATCTAATTGCTGTAGTTGATCTTCGACTGTATTTACGTTGGGTTTTTGAGACAATAAAATTCGAAGGAAAACACGTTTGACTTGGTTTTTCAGCTGCTGACATGTCATTTCTATTTCTTGTGAGCATCAAATCATTACCTGAAAAAAGAAATGGAGGACTTTGGTGGGTCCAATTCCGTGACGGCAGTATACATTGTGCCCATCAGCTTGGATTGGCGTATGATTGGTCGAGCCAGGAGGCCTGAGATTTGTTGCAGTTGCAGCGGGAACATGGTGGCGTGGCGGCAGTTGGTGGGCAGTAAGGCCGAGGAAACGATGGTTGATTGGTGGCAGAAAATGGAAGTCCGGCTCGGAAAGGTGGAGTTGGGTCCGCTGGTGAGTTTATTTGGATGCGTATTGGCGATCGGTCGAAAACAGAGTTGGAATGGCAATAGGCTTGCCGACCATGGCCCGATCCCAAGAATCTGCAGCTTAAAGTCCACTAAGTGACTAGTCCAGCCTTTTGGGTCTGGGCCTATCGCACGTCTATGAACCAATTCCAACTAATGAATCGACTATTCCATAATCAAACACTTAAACACGAATAATTAACTATTAAATAATTTTATTAATACGCATAATTTATGAATTATTAAATACTTAAAATTATACTTAATATTCATTTGACTTGTCTTTTTCCAAACTTATTAAAATTTGATTAACTTTTAGGTTAAATTAATCTCTGAATAATTTTAGGTCAAATTCGAATTTGAAGTCAACTCGATCCGCTCAATTCATTCAAATAAAATAACATCTTTTTAATTATGGACTAATCAAAATTTGGACTATCAAGATTCGATTATGTCAAACTTGAGTTAGACCGAACTCAAACCATTCAAATCACATAATATAAGAAATTTTGTTTTTCCTTATATTGGATATGTTTTTAAATTAAATTTCCTGAGGTTTAGTCTTGTGATGATCATGATCTTCCATCATGAGGTATTAGATAATAAACCTATTGGCTAATTAGGTGGAAGCTCATGATTTATAATCATATGCTTGATGTTTAAAAAGATGAAACAGCATGTGAGCCCTATTTATTATCTTTTGATTCTTTTCAATCACTTTTAGGTTAATTGATTTCATTTAAAAGAAAAAAAGGTAATGTACTTGTTAGAATTTTCCTTATTGGAAAGACTAATCATTTAGTTAGTAAAGAAAATTAACTTTATCTGTAAAAAAGTAGAAATTTAACTTTCCAAATTGTTAAACTTAATTAATGTATGTTGGTATGAGTGACCAAGATTTTAACTACCTTTCCATAAAAGAATTTTGCTTCTTTTATAAATTTACCAAATTCAGCTCGATTTCAATGATAATTATCATATTCAAATCAGATTGATTGAAATTTGAATGTGTCTTTCACTTATTAGCTCAACATCAAAATAAAAAATGGTAAAATATGTAAAATTTTATTATAGTTTAAGTAATTTTTTTTAAATTCACATTTTTAAATTATCCAAAATTTTCTTGTCTTTTTTATAATTTTTTTAAATTTTACTAAAAATAACTATGAAATACATGTGGCATAAACATCAATTCTAGATCAATCAAATGTTGCTAACATGAAGACTCAATGTAACTAATAACCTAGATCCAAACTAACTAAAATTGAAAAAAATGAGATTTTTTTCAAAAATCTTAAATAATAGGAGAGCCTTATAATTTTTTTTTCCTAAAAGGTTGTTAAACTCATATATTAAGGGTAGGGGTAGTAATAGGTTGACTCATGAATTCAGATTCATATATTTTCAATAGATTGGCCTATAAGTTATATCCATACTCAGATCGACTCGAGACACAATTATTTTAAGCAAAACGATTCGATTAAAAAAGTTATTTTATACTTTAAATTTTAAAAATTTTATTTTAAAAAGTTAGAGTCATTGCTATCATAATTGAGTGAAAGGGGATGATAATGACATGAATGGAAATTATTTTTACTTTCTAAAATTCTCTAATTTGTTAAATTTCACACGAGGCCTTGCACTTGAAGAGGCTACATTACATTAATGGCCTAATGGGTGTGTGTTGTGGTCAAGAACCCATCATAACCACACACCAACTTGCAATTTGATGTAGGGTTTTTTCCAAGCAGTTTTTACGGTCAAAACTATTTTTAATTTTTTAAAAAACTTATGTCACCAACAAGACGTATCTATCCCTAGAATTTGACACCATTAGACCGTGTTATGCGGATAATCTAGTTGAAGGACTCCACTATGACTCACAAGTCTAGAGGAATCATCATGGTTGGCTCTAAAATAGACTCAAACTATATTCACTAAAATGAACTAATTTGGTTAGTGGTGTGTCCCATCATGCATAATTTCTCATTTTTAACCTCAATTTTAACAATAAAATGAAATTATCCTTAAAGAGATTTTAAAAAAAAGCACATTTTTATAAGAGTTTTCTCATTTTAAAGTATATTTTTATTATTCCAAGTTATAAACAAAATCTTTTGATATTAGAAATTCTAAAGAGACGCTATTTTTAATGTTTATTAATTTATTTTAACAGAAACTTTATACAATTAATTATTATGTATATAATAAAGTTCATATTGATTAAAATAATTTGAAAATCTTTAATGTTATAATTTATAAAATGTTCATATAAAATAAATAAATTTACAAGCGAAATTTGTATCTCTTATTTTTAAAAATAAGAACATTAAAATATGATTATTCCCAATTTTAAACCCAATTATAGTAAAATTTAAAAATTTTAATTTTTTTTTTGTTTCCCACGAGTTATCTGAAGTGGGTCTTCAATTATGAGAAGACACCTTTAGGACATCAACACTCATACTAACTTCTGCTCGAGCCGAGTAGGTTTCTTACAGGAGGCAAAGCTCTGGTTCCAAGTTTTAAACGGATGCATACATTAGGAGGTAAAATTCATTACTTTCAAGAGAAATTACCACTAAGACATCCTTAACTAGATCGATTACTTAGTTAATTTTGTGAAGATCTTTTTGGCATCGGGACAATGTTCTCATACAGCAATAATAGCCTGTAAAATGACCTTATCTAAAGGTGTACGTTTGGATACAATTTTGTCTATCTTACTTTTGATGCAGCCGGAAGAAAACACTGACCAAGCAACCAACGCCTTGGGAGGGGACCATGCAGTGCAAGAGCTAGAAAGAACAAGGAGATGGCATCAAAATGTCAACTCCATCCGTGGGGTTTGCAGTTTTTTGTTTGAGGGACTGAAACCACAAAACTTTTTAAGACTTTGTGATAATGTGATGTATGAAGTGATTTCCCACTTGGGATTTCCTGAGACAGTCACCAAGGACTGTCTTCCATTGCCTTTGCTTGCAAGAACTCCAACATCAAAAGATATGATTCACTCACTTTGTTTTCTCTAAAATATGAGGAATTACTCCCCTCACATTCTTCTGTCTCCTCTATAGTGTTATGTTTTATTTCATCTTAATTATATATTTATGTGAGTTTCACATGAACATATGACTGAAATGAAGTGGAGCAGAGTTGAGACAAAATAGAGGAGACGGAAGATCATGTCCTGGAATTGGAATTACTAGGTTTACGAGAAGCAAAATATTATTCATAATCTAAATATAAAAAAATATAAATGATAATTTTAAAATATAAAAAATTAAACTGAAGAAAAAATAATATCAACAAAAGTTTATTTTAGTTAATTTTATTACCTAATTATAATATAAGATGAGACAAATAAAATTTAAGAAATTATTAAAAATTTTAATAAAAATTAATTAAGTCTTTTTTTTCACATGATAATCTAAAATAATTTGGATCGGTTTTCTTTCATTTTCATGTAAAAAAAAATGATCACATCTTGTTTTTGTTTAAAAAAAGACATGATCACATCTTGGAAAGGATTGAAGAGAAGTGATTGAAATGTAAATGTGTCGACAAGATTATCGAAAGTGGGTGCAATAATGGCCGATAAAGGTTTGATTCCTTTGGGTCATTTGGTGTAACTAGAAGCACATGCATGGTTCCGGTTAAGTGTGACAAAAAGATAGTTAGTCTTTAATGATTCCTCATATCCTTCGGTTATGCACATTAATTCATATAAAGAAAAAAGAAAATTAATTAAGAAGAAAGAGCTTATAAATGGATGGGGTTGGTGCTTGGTAGCATACATTGAGAGTTCCTACAATATTGAAAAAAAAAACTAGATCATAAAACATGAGTTAAATCTTTTGTACTTATAATTTCGTACCAACTCTGTTCTATACGATTCTATTCACATATTTCTTTGAGTCTCACATATTTATGTGAATAGGATCGTATGAAATAGGGTTGGTACGAGATTAAGGGTACAAAAGATCTGGTACCATAAAACAAAGCACTCATAGATATTTTGAGGGTGAAAGCAATTAATGGCTACACAAATTTAATAAATTCTTGAAAAACATGCAATAATTGGATAATTATGTCGTTTAATTAAATTATTTAACAAGTCATCAAATAATTTGATATAATTTTTATAATAAAGATTCATATAAAAATGAAAATAATCTTATACTTTTTTTAAGAAAATTTAAGTTATAGGTAAAATTACGTACTGTTGGACCTCCCAGACATCGTGTGTTAGCAAAATTATTGATGAAAGTTATTGATGTTGTTATTTATTACTTTGTCTTAAATAATTTTGTAGTTTTTAATAATAAGATTCATATAAGATAAAAAGGTGAAAATCCCATTATTTTTTTAAAATCCAAATCCCTAAATAAATTATTGTCTACAAATTATAATACCTTATAATAAACAATTTCAATCACACAACCATAGTATTAATAAAAATTAAGTTTTTGGTTTTGAATTTTGAGCTTTCCAACGTACAAAAAAAAGGGTTTGGATTAATTAAGTGGGGCATAAGGTCAAGTGTCTATAATTAATCAACTGAGTACAGTACTTGGTGGTTGGCTGAAGTAGACTGTCATCAGAGAAACAATATTTGTGAGGCCGTGACGAGATTAAGAACTTCTATCCACCATGTTCGGACAGAACATGCAATTAACACCTCTTAACAAACTATACTTATGTCGTTACACTCTTAGTTGTGTCCATCAAACCTTGGCAAGCTTGGTCTGATATAGACATCCAATATTGGAGCTTTATTACCAATCAGCAGAACAAGTATATATGTTACAATCAAATATTAGTTGATATAGAATGAGTTTTGATGTGTCTGAAATTCCTGGATCTAGGTCTAATCTTGCTATCTAAAGTTTGGTATAATAGAGTTAAAATATGATTTGGGTTTAATTTATAATCTTCCGTTCAATGAACCTGATACTTAACGAGGTCTGTAAATTTTCATTAAAACGTTATATATCATAATTTTTAGAAAAAATTGCACTTGTTTGATTATTTATTAAATTTAGATTTACTAGGGTTTGATCTAATTAACACTAATTAATAGAAAATATTCTTGATGTGTCTGAATTTTTTCAATCAAATCTAAATTCGTTATTTTAGATAAATACGATAAAGTTTGAGTACGATATCAGTTTAGGTTTAATTTACGATTTTCTTATCATTAAATCTATAAAATTAAATATCAAAAGAGCGTCTTAAATTTTTATTATAACATTATTTATCTCCTTCGTTAAGAAAATGTTTTACTTATACTAGGGTTTAATATGTTTCTATCATTAGTATTGTTTTTATTCCAACTCAATTATCCAAAAGCTAGCATTTATGTGACATCTTAATGCATGATATTCATCTTGGTCTCACTATTAATTAAGGGTAAGGCCTACATCAAGCGAGAAAACAAAAATGGTTTACTTTAATAATGCATACAGATCGCTCCCTTATTTTCAAATAAGATCAAGCTTAACCAAGAAGAAACTGATATAGAAAGAAAGTTTGGCTGTAGTAGCTTTAAAAGACAAGGTGCGTGCTCCAATTCAAAACGTGAACTAACTTAGATTTGGCCCTTAAGCATATGCATATAGAATTATAGATACATAAACATGTGGATACGAAGGGTTTTGCTTCTTTTGCAATCTAAACTTCAGCTTTGTTTCTGATGCTGACTCACCTTCCGATTTTCGATCTGTGTCACTCAGCTCCTGAAATTGGTAATAACTTGCGTTATGGCAGAGTTACTCAGTGGGTATGAGGTTTGAATGGTGATTGTTTCTTATTTTAGTAAGTTGCAGAGATAAATATTAAGACTGAGGTAAATAACAGTTGAATGTAGCTTGTGGTTCGACTTGGAATAATTTGCTTAAGAATGTGATTTGTGATTTGGGCATCAATATCTTTGTTAAGATGGTATTATTAGCAAGATTTCTCAATGATACTTGCAAGTTGTGGTTCAGTTGACTACGCAAGTTAGGTATGTGAGAAGAGTTCTCGGATTCAATCCCCACTAAATACACCCGCAGGAAAGAGCGAAGAGTCTTAACTGTAACCAAGCTCCAACCCAGTAAATTCGGATATAAGTGGTGTAAACCAAAAAAAGATTTCTCTAAGCTTCTCGTCAAACTCAAGCAATACCTATTTTCTTAAAAGTTGAGGCTCTCCAACTTTTTAAGGATAGAAGATCGAGAAAGGAAATAAGTTAAACTTCTAAACGTTAATAGGAATTATAGATTTTAAAGAACCTAATTTTTGAAAATTTCTATTCAATATCATTATTTTATAACCTTAACAGTTCATCTCAAAATTTTAATAATGTTAATGTTTTATTAATTTTGACAATAAAATCATTTTTATCCATGAAATATAAGATTCTACGTCAGAAATTAATGGAGATTAATTTTTTACGTGTAAAAATAATTGTATTAATTAAATCAATAAAACATTAATAAAATTATTTAATTGAAAAACAATATTAATATGATGAAATCTGTCAATAGACTTTAAATTATAAAGGCCTCGTTTGGTTGTTGACTTATCAGCTAAAAATTAGCCGACTGACCAAAATCAGCTTATTAACTTTATTAAGAAGTTATTCAATTTATTTAATTGTTGGCTGGTTGGATTGGCTGATTCAATTTAACCAAATAATTTGTGAAAAGCTCCAAATGTGGACTGTTTTAGCAATAACCATTCTACCATAAATTCTGGGCAGCTCTTCGATATTATTTATATTGTTTTAAATTAAGTCACCCCGTGACTAAATGCTCACGGGCAACGACGGAGCCACATAGAACCCAGTGGTGCACTAAGCTCCCCAAAATTTTAAAAAATATTAAATAGTAATTATAAAGGATTTAAAATCTTTAAATAAGTTTCCCACCCATTGGTCAAATCCTGCACTAACGGTGTGCTC
>JAOTIZ010000203.1:48485186-48495702 GCA_027123425.1 Erythroxylum panamense | reverse complement strand
AATTTGTATTTATACGTGACTTTAACATAGAAGAAGGCTATGCCTTTATCACCGAATTCTTTCTCTTCTTTATTTTATACAGACTCTCAATCCCATAGTCCGCAGCATCTATCTGCTGCTTACGAGGAACTGGACTGTTGTTCATCGTTTTGTCTATCAACAGGGCAATAGATGCGCCGACTAGATGGCCAATTATGCTGGGCAGTTGGCCGATGGAGTTACTTATTTTGATTCCACACCCATAGGGTGCCACTTGATCCTTCTAGAGGATCTTTCGGGAACCTGTTTCTCCCGCTTTGTTATGTAATTTGTACTGCTCATTTCCCTTTATAAAAAAAAAAGAGTAAACGTTCTGCATTGTCAGCCACTGCTGGAGGCATTCTCTGCGATAGTGTAGATAATTGACTTGAAGGTTTTATCTAAAATCTCGGTTGGTGTTTATCATTGTCTACCAAACTTTAGGAAATATATACAGAGCTCACGCTTGCGTGAAATTTCGGTTATCGTCGGATCAAACTTGAAGTTGATAGCGACGATCAATCTCATTTTTTCTCAGCAAGTCGATCACAGATTCTCAATCTCATAATTCAGGGTATTAATGTACTGTTTACTCGGAACTGGATGGTAGTACATTGTCATATATACCGCGAGAGTAACAGATGTACCGAATGACTTGCGAACTATGCTGAGTATTTTGTTGTTGGCACTATTTATTTTGATACTCTACCCATTAAGTGCCATATACTTCTTTTCGAGGATATGTCGAGAATCTGTTTCTCATGAATTGTTATGTAACTTATTCTACTCCCTCTTTATATAAAAAAATAAAAAGCCTCCAGCCTGGTGCTATTAAAAATGAATTTTTATTGATTAAGAACATTTAAATTAAGCATGTGATTTTATTTTAAATTATTAATACATCAAATAATTTATCAATTATTATATATAATTGATAATTTATTCAGACGTGTATAAATCACATGCTTAATTTAAAAATAAATAAAAACACTTACATCCAATCTTAATATATTACTAATTTTATTTTTTACTCAGTATTTTCCTATCTCTCTTTGTAACTGGCAAAGCACCCCTTAACGCTACTGCTCATCTAAAGACTCATCTAAAGAGAAGTAGCTTGTGGGGACGTGGAGTGTGAAACACACCTTGACTTTTCTCTGTAAACACCGACAAGAAAGATGGACACGTTCAGGCGATACATACGATATCAAATCGTATACAAAATTTATTTTCTTTTCAACTTGAAAAAACAAATCGATAACATGATAGGCAACAGCACTTTTCGATTCATGTTACCACTTTTAAGGCTAATATTCAACATCCGACCCAAAATCTGACCAACCAGTCAACTTCCTCTGATTTGGGAGCCATTTCTCGCAAATGGAAACCTTGGTTTTGCTTGTTGGAGTCATAGGTAAAATTTTAACCTTCCAGGTTTACTAAATCTGAATCTACCCATTGAAAGATTCTTGTTTTTATGTTTCTGTCTAATTGTTTCAGGCAACGTAATCTCAGTTCTCATGTTTCTCTCCCCAGTGTAAGCTTCCAAGCTCCATTTAACCAGTGGATATTGATTCTTCTGATAAGTATCAGTAACGATCTTGAAAATTTTGTGCAGTAGGACGTTTTGGAGGATAGTGAAGAACAGATCAACCGAGGACTTTGAGAGCCTTCCCTACGTTTGTACTCTACTGAGCTCATCGTTGTGGACTTACTACGGAATCATAAAGCCTGGAGCTTATCTTGTTTCGACTGTTAATGGCTTCGGGGTTGTGGTTGAGATTGTGTTTGTAACTTTATTCCTTCTATATGCACCACCAATAATGAAGGTTAGCTAACTGATCAAACTCAGTTTTCTTTTCTGAGCGACCAAAATTTGAGGCTGATAAATCTGTTTGAGATAAAATGATTTTCAGAGAAGGACCGCCATTCTTGTAGGGCTCTTGAATGTGGGGTTCTTCACAACAGCAGTTCTGGTTACCAGGCTGGCATTGGAAGGAGAAGTAAGGATTGATGCAACTGGCTTTATGGGTTCAGCACTCAACATCGTCATGTATGGTTCTCCTTTAGCAGTCATGGTAAGTTTGAATGCTTTATCATTTCATCTACCTTTTTAGTTTTACCTTCTTTAGGAGCTGAGCTAGAGTAGTTGTAGTGTTATGGAATATCTGGAAAAGGTTTTGGTCATCAATAGTTACTAATATTATAACCATCATCAAAAGATAATAAAAGAGGTATTTTTTCATTTTAATTCTTATATTTTAAAAAATTATCACTTTACCATTTTATTTAGTTATTATAAATCTCTTTTGTTACATTTTGTTATTTTTATTTAAAACGACATAATATTATAATTTTTCAATTTTAATTACGTATTTAAAACTATGAATAAAAAAAAACAAAAGAACTTGTATGGTAGTTAAACAATTATATTATAGAAGGTAAATAATACTTGTTAAACATATAAAGATCAAAACAAAATATCATATTAACAAGATTTTAACTCAAAAAATTATATTAATATAATTTATTTTCAACATTTTTTTAAAAATTTTGAGAGTAGTAGCGGCTAAAAATTAAAATCCATCCTGTTTATATATAACTTCTATTAAATTATTCCGTTTGGAATATTATTTATAATTAGTTGAGCTCTATTTGGCTTAATTCACAAAAAGTATATCTAATTAAACTTTTTAAGTAAAATTTTCTTTTTTCAAACATAATTTGAATTATTTATATGACTTTCTTTAGCAAATATAAAAATATCACGATGCCCTTTTAAGTGGATCAAATTTAAACAATAACACTTAGAAGTCCACTAGCATGTATCTTAGCTAAAAATGGATTAAAAACCAAGTTAGCATCAATTCAAGGAAAATAGAAAATAGAAATTTTACCCTCACTTAAAAAAAATTTCTAAATCCGTCTTGATTGCAATTATTAATTATTTATATATGCACCTACTACTTATAGGTGGGCAACTTCGAATAGGCATAAATATGCACATTGGATGAACTGATCTTAAGAATTAAGGTTTAATTATAGTGTCTTTACTTTCATAAAGTTTTTATTATGACATGTAATTAACATTTTTTTCCTATACAAGGGTCAATGGAAAATTTGTTAATTGATTTATTTAATAAATATAGTAATTAAAAATTTTATTAATATTAAAAGAAGTTTTGATATAGTAATTAAAAAATTATTAATATAAAAAGAAGTTTTGAGTTTTCAATATTTAAAAGAAAATGATTTATTAAGGATTAATTGACTTTAATTAATTAGTTGTTGTAACTATTTTTTTAAAATTGGGTGCGTGCATTTTCAGAAAACTGTGGTGACGACGAAGAGTGTTGAGTTCATGCCATTTCTACTATCTTTCTTCCTTTCCCTGAACGGTGCCGTTTGGACTTTGTACGCGGTTCTCACCAAAGACATTTTTCTTGGGGTAAGTTGTTTATGTCTGTCTCTAAAACTAATTAAGAAGGATAATTACTAATGTTAATTGTATGGTTTTAGGTACCAAATGGGGCAGGATTTCTGCTTGGAATAGCACAGTTAGTGTTATATGCTATTTACAGGAATGCAAAGCCATCAAGAAATACCAACATTCGTGAAGATGGATTGGAAGAAGGATGGCAAAATGAGAGCCTGATTTCGTCCACTTTTGATCAAAGATAAAAAAAAAATCAATTCGTATATATATAAAAAAAGAAGAAGAAGAAGAAGAAGCTATCATCTTCCTCTAGAAATGCAAGGTATTTCTTAGGTCATATTTTTGGAATGAGTATATTAACACAAAGAATCAATGAACATGTGTGCTTTGATTTGTTTGTCAATATGTTAATTATGATTTCTAAAACTCTTTTAGTTATGATGAGTTTTTTTCTAAATATGATTAAACTGATCTAATTAGGGACTATTTTTGTTTATTTTATGGTCTTTAAACTAATTTGATTTTATCAAGAAGTAATCGTTCAATAGATTTAAGTAATTACCAATAATTCGTAATTAGTGGTGGTAATGATCCGTTTGAGTTTGAATTCACTCAAAATTAAGTCCAAAACTTTTCGGTTGAGTTTTGTTGAAATATAAAGAGTGAGAGTTTGCCATATATTGGAGAAAGAGAGGAAAGAAGACTAACATATACTAGTGGGCTATTCCACCTATCACCAATTGATTTTATGATGGAATCTTACTTAGACTTGTATGTGGTCTAATTTTTCTTCTCGTATAGGCTCGTAAACCTATTATAAATTCTAACAAGTTTGAGTTTAATCCAAAACTCGATCGAATCTAATTATTATTTTAATTTTTAAAATACAAAAACAATTTTAATTTTTTGAAAAAATTTTAATTCAAACTTGACTTGGTACCAATAGACTCAAATCGAATCAGGTTGGATATGGTCAGGAAAACCTTGCTAACCTACTCATTATAGTATATTTTTCTAGTTGTAGTTAAGTTAGTGAGACAATCATTTGTATATTTCTGTTTTTTGAAAAAAAAATTCAAAACTTTTTAATCGATGGTTGTGATAAATTTGTTTTTTTTATGACATCCTTGATCATACTCTATAAAATGAATATACATGCTAAATTTTGTAAGATTCGACCTAAATAAATTGAGTATATACAAGTTCAAATGAGGATACATCATAAAATTAATTGATGATATGAGTTGTAACTTACTAGATTTATATACATACTCAAGGTTATATATTCTTTTCATGTAAGACAAATTCTCACTTATATTTCAATATATCATCCTTACGTGTGGGCTAATTTAATATCTAACATGTAATACAGTTTAATATAGTAACTTGCTCGGATACTATATTAAATTTTGTTAGATTAAGCTCAAATAAACTGAGCTTATACAAACTTAAATGTTGTTTCATTCTAAAATTAATTGGTGATAGGAGTAACTCACTAGACTTATATATGCATGCTCAAGGTTATATATATTTTTTATGTGGTGAAAATCAACACATATTGTATCATCTGGTTTTGTTTTTCACTCACGTTTCAGCATATGTATATTTTCATTTTACAACATCAACGACTAACTAACATGATGCATGTTTCATCTTATGAAACAATGAAAAACCATAAAATGCTTGCTTGTTTAAAGTTTCAAAATCTTCGAAATCACGTGAACTATAGCTCTCTAATAGCACCCGATCATCAATACTCGAGAGTTGTAGGGTTAGGTATTTCGGTTATGGTGAAGAAGATAACAAAAAGAAATGTTAAGTGAAAAGTGAGAGCAAAGCTTTCATTGTGAGGGTGGGAAAGTTTATGAAAGAACGAATCTTCCAAAAGAAAGCTACGAAGAAGATATTTTAAGACAAGAACAAATAATAGCTAGTCTTTCAAGTTTAAAAGAAACGTGACTTTAAGACTTGTCTTGATAACGGAGTTCAATTCCAACAGACAAGTCTTAAACTAGTTTCTCTAATTAAACTAGTCCAATCATCTCTAAATTTTACTTTAATTATCTATAAATTTTTAATGACATTTGTCAATAACCCCACACTCACCTATACAATTTTCCACTATTATTTGACTCTCATTTCTATTTCTATTCATGAATTTACTTCTCACTTTGCATTTTTCCTAATCCAATAATATCCAACAGTTTTTTTAAATTTATCCTAAAATTCACACAAAGTTCTAATCCAACTATTTATACTTCTCCGATTCGGTTTTCAATACAATTAATTCACAATTCTTAATATAAGCACATTTATAATCAATTATACCCGAAAGATGTTAATGAATACATGTACAATTATTTTAATGTGTGCAAAAATTCAAATTCACGTGCGTGTATTCTAACACTATGCATGAGCATGGGATGCATTTTTTTTAATCTCTCATTGATCTTTCATGTACCATATTTTAGTTTTCTAACCCTTAATATGAGATGTTACAAGGAAGGTATGGACATTTTTTAATACACAATAATGACGTACTTATCCTTTTCAAACAATGGAAGGCGCCCTAGTTGAAAAGCAGACAGGCAGAAAAACAAAGCGGCTCAGGATATATAATGACTTAGAGTTATGTAATAGTGAGCAGAACAGTGATAGAAAGAATGAATAGAATAATTTTGGAGAAAGTTTTTTGTACGTTGTCCAACTCTGGCCTATCAAAAGATTTCTGTGCTGAAGTAGCATCAACAACGTGTTACTTGATAAATCGCTCTCTATCGACAACTTTTGACTGTAAGACTCTAGAAGAGGTATGGTCTGGCAAACCTACTGATTATTCAAATTTAAAAATTTTTAGGTGTCCAGCGCAAATAGTGTTAATAATGGAAAGTTAAAATGTAGATCCAAAAAGTACATATTTATTAGATATCTTAATGGCGTCAAATGATATAAATTATGGTGTCTTGATCCTAAGGCTAGCAAACTAATCATTAGTAAGGATTTCATTTTTGATGAATCAGTTATGCTTCATCAAAAAGAGGAGACTCCTATTTCTTCTGATATAGGCGTGAAGAGTATGTCCAAGCAGGTGGAGTTTGATGTAGAGAATCATCCTCCACAAAACATCTCTTCAGAGCAAATTCACAACCTCACAATCACAGAAAAAGAAGCCATAAATGTGAAAGAGGAAGAAACTTCATCATAAGAAGCGGAGGAGAATTCCATTGCGAAAAATAGATCCAGTAGAGAAATAAAACCACCAAGAAAATATGATGATACATATTTGGGTCTAACGACTCTGAGTGAGTTCAGGAGCGCAGATACTTCCACGTCTTGTTGGTATCTCAAAAGCCCTTGAAATGATGCTGGTATGCTGTAGCTAGAAGTGCTTTTGTGTATGTCTTCTACAATTTTGATTTTCCATATGAATGTTTGTCAATTAATGTCTCAATCACTTCCTTCCTTTTGCCACAGCTCTCTTTTCTCCATCTCCCCATAAATTAGACGTCAAAGCTAGTAAAAGCAGAGGAAGCACATTCTTTCGGCCTTGTAGATGCTATTGTTTCGCCTAACGAGTTGGTTAGCATTGCACGTTGAGGCAAGGGATATATTCAAGTTTGCAAGGGCACAAGCCCGTAAACAAGCTCCAAACTACAGACACCCCATATTGTGCATTGATTCTGTTGAAGAGGGCATAGTTTCCAGCCCCCGGGCTGGTCTGTGGAAGGTTGTACCTCGTTACATCTTTTTCCATTTTGTATGGGTTGCTTAAGAGTGTGCAACTGTGTGACAAGGTTTTTGATATTGGCAAGAAGCTGAATCTTTCAGAGAACTAGTTCCATCAGATACCTGCAAGAGCTTGGTCCATGTCTTCTTTGCTCTGCGAGGAACCACTAAGGTTGTAATGCAGTTTAACTTGCTGAATTGTTTAGTATTCATCTAAGCAACAAATTGTGCACTACTTTGATGGGATAGATCATTTCTTATGTGCCTAGCTTCAAGTTCAGTATGAAGTACTCCGCAAGGCATGTGTTACACTTTGATCATACTTGAACTTAGAATACCAGCATGTTGTCATTGGTTCTATGCTATATGAGTGCAGTACATTTACTTTCTGGGGTTCTCCACCATGCAAGTTTGTTAGGTTTTATTGCCTCATTCTACGTTAGGTCCCTGGAGTTACTGATCGAGGGTTGGTGCCAAGAAGAGTGAAAAAGGTTGTTGTTCTTGGTGGGGGATTGATGGGTCCGTAGCAACTGCATTGATTCTCTCTAATTATCCTGTGATCTTGAAAGAAGTGAATGAAAAAATTTTGGAGGCTGGAATAGGCAGAGTTCGAGGTGAGGACTCCGTCCTTGGCTTATGTTACGTTTTTTTGATACTAAGTGACGCTATACACACACTCCAATACTCTCAGAGTCACACACAGTCACAAGTAGGAACACAGAGAGAGAAGAAGAGAATCAATTCATTCATTCAATTTTTTTGCCTGTCCTTTTCATTCTGTTACAACCGTTTATAACCTATTGCTACCGGAATCTTCTAGATAAGATCACGTGAGCTCGTCCGTGACTGTGGCTCCAACACTGCGTTTCACTTATTCATAGCTTGTCTTTGCGACGCCGTCTCCTTCATCTCCCTCGCGAGTTCATGCAACCCCGAATAACGTAACATCCCCTCCGTCTTCAAGAAGCACCTTGTCCAGCAAATTCACGTCCGGGAATCTCTTTTGTAGCTCATAAAACCACTCCCACGTTGCCTCTTCCTTGGTTCCACCTTGCCACTGTACCAGTACTTGTATTACTGCCTTATTATTTCGTTTCACCATTCGTCTTCCCCAAATGGCTACTGAGATTTTTGCTCTTTCCTTCGTCACCGCCGGCAGCTGACCAGAAGTTGGTGTACCTTCCGTGACAAATTTTCGCAATTGAGACGCATGGAAGGTGGGGTGAATAGTAGTACCTTCAGGGAATCCTAAAGTATAGGCTACTTTGCTTATCTTCACAATGATAGGGAACGGTCCGTAGTACAAGGGTGCCAGCTTTTGATTGGGCCTCCGTTGTAAGGATTGCTGACGGTAGGGTTGCAACTTCTCGTAAACCATTTGCCCTTCCTCAAATTCCCGATCCGAACGACTCTTATCCGCCTGCATTTTCATCATCTGTTTGCTTTGTTCAGGTGGAATTTGACAACCTGAAGCATGGCTTCCCTCTCCTGAAAAAGCTTATCCATTCCTGCATCTCTGGAGTCCCCTGCTACGTAAGGAACGTATATGGGTGGAGGATATCCGTATAGAACTTCGAATGGTGTCGTGTTAATGGCTGAATGGTGTGTGGTATTATACCACCATTCGGCCATGGTCAGCCAACTTCCCCATTTCTGAGGGGCATCACAACAGAAACACCTCAAATAAGTTTCTAGCGTCTTGTTCACTGCCTCCGACTGTCCGTCCGTCTGCGGATGGTAGGCGGTGGAAGGTTGCAACCTTAGGTCTTGTAACTTAAACATCTCCCGCCAGAATTTGCTCATGAAGAGTGGATCCCGGTTCGATACAATTCGTTCAGGCATCCCGTGCAGTTTGAATACGTGATCCAAGAATACTTGAGCTATCTTCTGGACGGTGTACGGATGTTTGATTGCGGTAAAGTGTGCATATTTGTTGAATCTATCAACAACCACAAAGATGGTCGACTTTCCCTGGGATGGTGGTAGTCCTTCTATGAAGTCCATGGTGATCTCCTTCCAACATCCATTTGGCACCGGAAGGGGTTGTAGCAATCCCGGATAAGCAGCACGGTCATACTTGCTTCTTTGACAAGTTACACAGTTCTTCACATGGTTTCTTACATCCTTGGCGATCTGCTTCCAATAGAAAAAATTCTGTATCCTCTTAATCGAGGCTGTAACCCCGGAGTGACCTCCCTGCGGGCTGTCATGAGCCATGGCTATGATCCTCTTTCGGAGCTCCTTGTTGCAACTGACCACTATCCTTCCCTTCCACCTCAACATCCCATGTTGCCATTCATAATTTCCCGTCGGGTTATCTGTATTTTCTAACTTTCCGATGAGATCCTTAATGGTCTTGTCCTCCTCCCATCCTGCCTTAATCTCATCCACCAAGGTGGCTTGCAATTGCGACACCGCCATTGTGAGTAACTGTTGACTCGAAACTCTGGATAATGCGTCGATAGCCAGGTTCTGTTTTCCACTTCGATAAATTACTTCGAAGTCGTATCCGATCAATTTGGGGAGCCAACTCTGCTGAAAAGGCGTGGAAATCCTTTGCTCCAACATATATTTTAAGCTCCTGTGATCTGTCTGAACTCGAAAAACCCTCCCATTCAAATAGTGGTGCCAGTGTTTCACGACTTTAATAATGGCGAGGAACTCCTTTTCGTACGTGGATAACCCCTGGTGTTTAGGAGCTAACGCTTTGCTCAAGAAAGTTATTGGACGACCTTCTTGCTGGAGCACCGCGCCTATACCTTTGTCGCATACATCAGCTTCAATTACAAATATTTTATTAAAGTCGGGCAACTCTAGCACCGGAGCGGCCATTAATCGTTCCTTCAATTGTTCGAAAGCTGCCTGTTGTTGTTCCTTCCAGTGCCAACTTCCGGTCTCCTGTTTCTTCAACAAATTGTGGAGAGGCTTCGCCAGAAGCCCATAATGTTTGATAAATCTTCGGTAGTAGCCAGTCAGTCCAAGGAACCCCCTTAGGTCTTTCAATGTACGCGGTTGGGGCCTCCGCCTGATTGTTTCGATCTTCTTCTCATCGGTAGAGACCCCCTTTTCTGATATAGAATGACCCAAGTAATCTATCTGTCGAGCCCCAAAGGTGCACTTATTGCCCCGTACGTACAACTGTTGTTGTCTCAAGACCTCCAGAACCATGCGAAGGTGATCCAAGTGCTGAAGGTAATTTGTGTTGTAAATGAGCAAATCATTAAAGAAAACCAGTAAGAATTTCCGAAGGAAGGGACGAAATATTTCATTCATAAGGCTTTGAAAGGTGGAAGGGGCGTTCGTGAGGCCAAAGGGCATCACGAGAAATTCAAAGTG
>JAOTIZ010000203.1:48460469-48478306 GCA_027123425.1 Erythroxylum panamense | reverse complement strand
AATTTTCACTATCTATTTCAATTATGTACTATTTAATCTTGTAAATATGTAAAAATATATAATGAAACATTAAAAAAAAAACTAATTTAACATGACCTGTTTCCTCTGTATGACCGGATGAGGTTGCAACACACAGGAGTGGGGACCAAACCACCTTAAACAGTCCCAGACAGCAACAAATGAGAGAAAGTCTCCTGCGACCTTTTACATTCATGCTTAACGTTTAACTTTGTCCTCGTACTCTCTCCTCACGATCTTCCTTCAAATTCTGGTATTTCATCTGATGACGCCGTTACCAGATGTTTGTTGCGTCGTAATTACAACGACAAATTACGATAATAAACAGCACTGTGTTTCATGAATCTGCTTGCTGCAGTGCACATGGTTGATGCAACTAAGCAATTAATAAAATAGTGCGAAGATGTAGCAGAACAGTGAGGCATTATAATGGACGTTGACACCTAGCATCTGAGCAAGACAAGTCTAGGTAGAGCTGTAGGGTTAAGAGGAGGAATCTAAAGCTGATACAATATTAATAAATAGTAAGTGAATGAGATTGAGGAGATTCGTGGTACACGATTGAGTGAGTAGGGTTTAGTTTAGGCATGAGAGATGAGATGTATATTTAGAGCATTCCTTTGTCTCGTTAAAGCTGTTAATGGAAGAAGAAGAGATAAAAAAATAGGGCTTCGTCAGTGAGTATCAGTACTCCACGTGCTTCTGGGGACTCTTTCTCAGTGCTCTTCTTCGCAGTCCCCACTCATTGTTAATTCAATAACACGCTCTGACCGATCTGTTCCCTTTTCTTTTGTTTGCATTTGTGTATGTGTGTATCCATGCCCATCTCTCTCTATCAGAGCAAAAAAGAGGAAAAGATCAGCAGAAAGGTGCTTGAAGGTAGCAGAGAAGAGCAACATTTGAGTGAAAAGATTGAAACTTTGGAATAAAAAAGATCTTTTGAAGGAACCCTTTTGATATTAGATCGTGATGATGGAAGTGAAAGGTGGTGGTGGTGGTGAAGATGACATTGGAGATGGTATGCAGTGCAGTGACCATCCTCATAGGAACAACCCAGGTGGGATCTGTGCTTTTTGTCTACAAGAAAAGCTTGGAAAGTTGGTATCTTCGTCTTTTCCTCTACCAATTCGTGTCTCTTCTTCTTCTTCATCTTCTTCTCCTTCATTTAGATCTGATGTTGGTAGTGTTGGGGTTGGTGGAACTAGCATTGGTGGTGGAGGAGCTGGCGGTGGTTCTGCTACTTCACTATCACTTGCTTCGCGTCCCACATCTACAAAAAGTAGGAATGATAACGCAAACAATGGTCACTATCAAGAGTACCACACGAGGAGGGCCAGAATCTCTTTTCTTTTGGCTAAAAAGAAGAAGAAAAGCATGATAACATCATCATCGTCATCATCAGAACGTGATATTGTTTATAACCGAAGTAAGTCCACTGCAACTCCTGGTAGGAGGAGCCATTTCTTTGATGATACTGAAGATTTTAGCCCCAGGAAGAGAGGTGGGTTTTGGTCATTTCTTTACCTCTCTTCAGCCAAATCTTCTTCTACTTCTACCAGAAAACCAGAAAAGGTGTCATCTTTGACGAAGACGACAACAACATCAACAGGAACATCAAATGGGGCCATTGTGAAGCAAAAAGAGAAGTGTATGGGATCTTCTGTGTCCAAGAAAGCAGACATTGTTGTGGTGGAAGATGATGATGATAGTCCAAACAGCCAAGCCACAGCCTCTGCCTCCTCTTTTGAGAGAAAAGTGTCGAGATCTAGATCTGTTGGGTGTGGGAGCAGAAGCTTCTCTGGTGATTTTTTTGAGAGAATCTCAACTGGGTTTGGGGACTGCACTCTTAGGAGAGTGGAGTCACAAAGAGAAGGCAAGCCAAAGGTTCATACTACCTCCTCTAACATGAAGGAGAGGGTGAGGTGTGGAGGTATCTTTGGTGGGTTTATCATAACTTCATCATCTTCCTCATCTTCCTCATCTTACTGGGTTTCATCATCAACTGAGGACATGAATGGGAAGTCAACAACAGGTCCTCTCTCCCATGGCAGGAGTAGGAGTTGGAGTTGGGCTTTTTCTAGTCCCATGAGAGCTTTTAGCAAGCCAACTTCCAAAGAAAGCAAGAGGAATATCATCAGACAAGCTTCCACCAAGAATACTACTCCAAACTTGGCTGCAATTCCTTCTTTGTTAGCTGTGAGAGGCTAAACTTGAAGAGCTTTGAAGCTAATAGTAGACAAAGTACATTGGTTATGTCTAGTTAATCTCTGTTTATTGCTCTTTGTCTCAAGTTTCGTGATCGGTCAGTCAGGCATAAGTATTGTTAAAAATAGTTTCTTTTTATTCTTCCCAGTTACTGGTAATATGATCTGCAAATCATTCTCTTCAGTTCAGGATAGTTTCTTGTTCAAGTGTTTCTTAAAGATATTATGAGTTGTGCATGCAAAAATCTGTATTCCCTTACTCCATTTGTGTCCTGTACCTGATGATTATATGTCAAAGAGATGTGTTCTTATTTTATTTTAATGGATGAATGTGTTGGTAAGGGACATGAGCTCTGAGCCTCACTCACATGGGCACACATGTCTTATCAGATTGGACACAACTGGAAGCTCTTGCATTTCCGGTCATTTGACAGAAATTTATTGATTGATTACCTGATTCAGCATAGAGTATTATGTGTGTTCTGGTTGACTAAAGTTGAAAGATTCTATATCACTGTGTATTGTTGTGAAATGATCAGTTTTAAATAGGAATAATCAGGCTGTAACCATTGAAGAAAAAGGAATATGTAGAAGTTAACGTGAATGAGATGGGACAACAATAGCATAATACAATCAAGAACATGAAGATGGATACTCAAGTAAATAGTATGTTTTTCTTTATTTTTATATGTGGGATTAAAAGATGATCATCTGTAAATAATTTATAATGCATAAAAATAATTTAATCTATATTAATTAAAATAACCCTCATCTCTACCTTTTTCTTCAATACATTTATTCTTGAAATAGTAATCTTGCTTTCAATGTCTACATTGAATTGCATCAAATTGCAAGTAGGAAGTGTCTGGCATTGTCAAATTTTAAATATTGATTTAAGTAATTTATTTAAATATGTAATTTATACACGTGGATTTGAGTAATAAACTACTACTTAAACACAAAAATAGAACCATTGGATCCTTGTTTTCATCAGGGTAGATGCAAGTTCATGATAAGACTTAATAGCATTCTTTTTCAATAGTTTTATATTTTGTGAAATGGCTATTAAGAGTGGGAGTCTTAGAATAACAGGTAAAATTGTTCTTTTGTCACTATAAAATTACAGGTTTAAATCAGCCTCTTAATGTATATGCTTGCATTGTTAATCATTTTGATCCTGACACTGTTGCTTTTCAGATAAAACGCCCTTTTTGCCACAGAAGACAGCTAAAGCAATAATTTTTCAGTCGTAGCAGATCTACTACAGAAATGCAACTTCAATCCAAAACCTATAGACATACTGATATCCCAACAACAGTAGTTTGTTTTCTCCTATACCATCAATCAATGCTATGGCATTCAGTAAATTTAATATGAGAAGCAATATCATGAAGCTTAACCTGTCTAGCATGGGGTGCAGTGCTGGAATCATATCCACTTGCCTAGATATAATCCTGTTGAAGTTTCAACAGAACTCAATAGCACTCATTCTAAACAGTGAAATACTAAACCGTATTTGGTTCACATAAAAATTCCAAACTGTTAAGCAATTGACTATTTCAAAAGGGGAGCTGCCACATTGACGTCTAGCCGACGTGAAGACAAGAATGAGGTAAATATGAGTTGCAACATATTCTTTGCAAGAACAAAGCACATTACAATTGTTCTTACTCCTGTCTTCCGGATTCTAAAAACAAAATAGGGGTATCAATATTAAAAAGCATAATGAACGTGGCTACAGATGCACTGAAGGCAAAACTCCTATGTTTTGGTTTTGGGAGTTGGTGCAATTCTTGAATGTATTTTCAAGGATTTGCCAGAAAATGAGAATTTCAAGCATGAAATAGTTTTCCTACTTGCCAAACTTCAAGAGATCTTTTCACCACTTCTGTATATATGCTGGCAAATAGGTAATCATTCAGAAAAGTCAAAGAAAACCTACCATTGACTGATGAAGACATAGAGACCACTAAGATGACCTGTTACAGGTTTGGAAGCACTTCATATTCTTTTATTTGGTATGAGCTAAGTCATTTAGAAGTGAGAGGGAGTATGAAACAAGGAGATAAGGTCTAGAAGAATGCACCAGCAAGTGGGTTCAAGTGCGACAACGCTGTACAAAAATGTATTCCCAACATGGAAGCTGATAAAGGGAGTGTATGGACAGAAAACCGATACAGATGAAAAGGACAGAATAGAAGAACTCCCTAGAGCTACAAGCCCCACCCCGTCTGCACTGGATATGTTCCCGGGAGTACCCTAAATGTCTAGTAGAGAGGTCTAATTTTGAACCAATTGACTACTAAGTTACATAACAAATAACAACAAAGTTCTGTAACAGATAAAAGGCATAGATGTACAAATTCACGACTCAAAAAAGACATAAATCTGAGTTGCTCAATAATTAACAATAACATAGTGAAAAAGCTGAGGAAGAAACAATCATAAGGTTGATATTATGTCCTCAAGATTCAAAAAGCATACAAACAAACCCAAGGTTAAAGAAAGAGGTTGGTTCGCCACTAACAACTGCAAAATATAGGAAATTTCAATCTTCCTCCTCGCCTTCATTCTCAGCAATGTTAAAGTATCGGAGTTCATAAACATTACGGTCTTTGTTGGAAGCAATGACCCGAAGCCAATCTCGCACATTGTGTTTCTTCAAATACTTCTTCGTCAAGTACTTCAAGTATCTAAGCAACCAAAACCCATTACAATTAATCACAAAATGTAAGACTTTGTTTTCCAATCAAATTTCAACAATAATCACATATCTAGTTTCAATCCAACACGAATGAATATTGCGTAAATCCTAATACATACAGAAAACGCGGATAAACTTAAAATGCCCTTTTTTCAAAAGAGGATTACCGTTTCGAGAAGTTGGAGTCAGAGGTGACGGTGATTTTGGACTTGTCGCGAGTAACGGTAATAGAGTCGCCAAGGGCACCGGCTTTGCCGCCGACTTTGATGCGTTCCTGGAGGAACTTTTCCAGAGAAGCGATGTCCATGATCTTATCCTCCACCGGCTTTGCGCAGTCGATCGTGAAAGTAGCTCCTTTCTTCTTCCCCTTGGCAGGTGTTGCTCCTCCTCTGCTCATTTTCCACTATTGATTGATTGTCGACAACCTAAATCAGAACACACTCAATCAAAACACAATCGTACCATAAAGAACAGTCAGATAAAATGTGGCGGTAGTAGTGGTACCTGGAATTGAAGAAGCTGAAGCAAGGGTTTCGGAGGATATGGAAATGGAGGCTAGACTAGGGTTTTGGGCAGATAATAAGCATGATAGTGATGGGCTCTTAATATTGGGCCTAGTGGGCCTATTTAATATTTTCCCATTTCTGAGCACAAAATTTACCCAAATCATTTTTACCCAATGTTATAAAAAATAAATAAGGATTTGTTATAATTATACAAATCATTTGTAATTATACTTCCATCAATCTTAATATAACTTTTTAAAGAGTAGTTTAATTGATTCGAATAAAGTCTTTTTAAGGCTTCTAAATATGTTTATGTTGATCAATGTGTATTTAAAATTCAGGTATATTTAGCCCGAATTAACCTGATACGACCCTTTTGAGTCGAAACTCAACTCAGCCCAAGCTCAACTCGGCCCAAGTTAACCTGATCTGACCCTTTCGAGTCAAGACCTTATTTGGCCCAAGCCAGTATGTTAATCTCTAAGGATGCCAAATTGCAAGACATTAAGCTATCTCAAAACTCGTTGGAAGGAAGTTCAGTTCAGGTGCAACAAACAGCAATTGGAACAACATTCACTTGAAACATGTTTAAGAAGAAAGAGACATGACGAAAGTGTCAATCTTCTTGCAATCTTTAGTTTCTTAAGAAACCGCAAAGTATGAGTTGAAACAAAACTCCTCATCCAAAACTGAAGAAACATTGAAAATACCCAACAAAATAACAAATAGGTGTACAAATAATACTTCCTCCTCTCTTGTCTCGTTTAAGTTTCTCAGCAAGTTCTTTAGAGGGGGCAGGGTGGAACGTCAAGAGTGGTTCCGGCTTGAATCATGCCCCATCCGATAAGACGCCAGTGCTTCTCGACTCGTCTACTCAGAGCTATCTTCTCTCCTTTACTTGTACAGACTGGAGATGTCAGTTGTAACTTTGCCAAATCATTCTTTACTGCAATCACTCTTGCACCAGTCGACATGGATCCAATGTTCAACATCAGAATCTCTGCCTTAACCAGCTTCGACACCTTTCCCTGCTTCTCTGACCCCTTTGTCCTCACACCAATTAGTCGCCGTAGGAGGAAGAAATTAACCTGCATGGTCAAATTCCAATGCAATGGTGAATAAACAGTTTAATCTGAAAGAGAAAGGTTTCACGACGATATTACGGTTCAGTCCCTAACCTCAAGCTCAACAAAGACTTCAGGTAGGGATCCCACATCACCAAGCACCTGACCGACTAATCTATCAGCACGTGTCAAAGTTGGGTCCATGGTTGTGCCCACACCAATAAGACCTCCAGGTACTGCAAATTGCAGCTCATTCTGCTCAGCATACAACGAAACTATTCTAGTATATATTGGTGTACATTTGACATTTCCAGCCTCATCTTTCACAACAATTCCCGGACGAACCTCAATATCTTGATTCACCTTCAGAACACCCTGCAAAAGGATGATTGTCAACAATATTAACCACATATGTTTCAGCTGGCTTAATGTATAGAGATAATAGATAGCTATTTTATATGACTGCAGCATTCTAGACCAACAGTAAACATCTACGGCTAAATGACGGTTTCCCATCGGCCACCCGTAACCTTAACCCTCCAAGCACAACAAAAAAAAAAATCACCACTTATATCCTTCTCTGTAACGTAACATAAAGGACTCTTCATACAATAGTGTTACATAAATACCAACAATAAATGTATAAATAAGTGCAACTCGAAACTTACCCTGAAGATACTTCCACCAGCAACACCACCTTTTACCTCATCCACATCAGATCCAGGCTTGTTGACATCAAATGAGCGGATCACGATCATATTAGGTGGTGAGATGAAGTTCCTCTCTGGAACAGGAATCGTTTTGACAATGTACTCACACACAACATCAATATTATACTTCAGCTGTGCCGAAATTGGCACCACTGGAGCAGCATCAGCAACAGTTCCCTGCAAATGAAACATCATAAAGAATCAGTATTACGTGGATCTTTTTTGTCCAGTATATAACAAACTAATTATAAATGAAAGAAAAAAAAAGATTCATTGGATCAATGCATGTCAAGACAGTATCGAAGAAGGCACCAAGGTACTAAACCTGAATAAACTTTTGAATAGCCTCATGTTGGTTGATGGCTACATTTTCCTGAATTAGATCAACCTTATTTTGGAGGATTATTATGTGTTGGAGGCGCATAATTTCTACAGCAGCAAGATGCTCAGAAGTTTGTGGCTGTGGGCAGCTCTCATTTGCAGCAATTAGAAGTAAAGCTCCATCCATGATTGCTGCTCCATTAAGCATTGTAGCCATAAGAATATCATGACCCTACAGGAAAGCAGAAATATCTATCACTTGCTGGTAAACATAAACTGGAGCATAACTTATTCACACTGACATGCTAAAACAACAAAATATAACACATCTACCAAAATACAAGATAATTTGATGATTAGATAAATTGGACAGCAGATATATAACTCAAAGCATATTAAACAATAC
The DNA here is from genome assembly GCA_027123425.1 of Erythroxylum panamense. Lineage (NCBI taxonomy): Eukaryota > Viridiplantae > Streptophyta > Magnoliopsida > Malpighiales > Erythroxylaceae > Erythroxylum > Erythroxylum panamense. The sequence continues at coordinate 48,470,373 of JAOTIZ010000203.1, read as the reverse complement.
TAAAACATAGATTTTAAATGAAAAGAAACTGCACGTGGAAATTTCCTTTACAAGGAAAACTTTGAAGTCTTACCGGGCAATCAACAAAAGATACATGTCTCAGCAACTTCATCCTACAGTTTTCAAATCCGGGCACATCACACATGGGACTATCTTCCTTTCCACTTCCATATGCCCTACAGGGACATTTCTCGTTTATTAATCAAAAGCAACACTGAAAATGATGTTGTAATATGCAAGTATACGTCACTTACTTGTAGCACATAGGTCTGGGGCAACGCTCATCTTCACATTTGTATATCTTTGCATTTGCGTATCCAAGCTTAATGGTAATGTTCCTCTCCAGCTCATTTTTAAAACGAACAGTCTGCAAATAAATGGAACTGTCTACACTTGCAATTTGCATTTAATATTGATACTAACACCATAACTATCAAAGCAGGCACAATCCTGCAAAGACATGACTATGCAGGTAACTAGGTAGTCTTTCACAACAGCAGTTATATTCATCTCACGTTGCCACATTAGCAAAGATCTGAATATTGATTAAGCACCATAAAATTGCACAAGTGTGTGCAACTAAATCACCTGAACACCAGATATTGCTTTCACAACAGTTGACTTGCCATGTGCCACATGACCTATAGTGCCTGATAAAAAGAGAGTGAAAATGGAAATAAAAAAGTTGGTCAATTTCCATCCTAAGCTTACAATAAAAATCAACTAAAGCAAAAATTCGAAATACAGGAGCTGAGGCAAATGGCTATTATTGCTCTTAAAAGTAGTATTTACAGTCTATGGGCAACACCATCACCTATATTTATAGTTGCTTGGCGAGATATGACTTCTGGAGAAAGTGGATGCAATTTTTTTACATCCAACTTACTCAAGTCCTGTTCCATCAAACCTTTTCGTGACATTTTGACAGTCGTTAAGTTTCCCTCTGCTTCAAACAATTCTTTTTTCAATTCAGCAGATCAGAAGAAATAGCAGAAAGCTTCAATTGCATAAGCACACACACTGAAATATAAAACTGCAACTGATACACAAAGTTCTTGTAGGTTATCAAGATACAGAAAATTTTAGCATATTTCGGATCATATGGAAGCTAATCAATCCATCTAAACAATAAATAAAAATAAATACAGTTACAAAGTTGATACCTATAAAGTGAACCAAAATAAGAAAATAACCTAAGGGAACCTTACAGTCAACTCTAACCTAAAGGGAAACTTACAGTCAACTCTTACAATCACCCAATCCAGAGCAATAACTCCCCAAAGCCCTAAACTTTCAAAGCAAAAATCCCTTAAAATCCCCAAAAGAGGCCATACAAGAGAAAAGAACGCAAACCCACCAAAAACCTTGAAAATTTAAAACTTGAAGATCCACTGGTGGCAGAGTAAGCAAAGCATATCCCTCAGCTCCAACAAACTTCATTTCCCAATACACTAAACGAGAGCCTACAGTTCACTATCTCCCCGGAACGCAAAAGCACAACTTTTCACAGTGGACTCAAAAGCAAACACCAACCAAGCCCTCAAAAATTCAGAACCAAGACACCCATCAAACTCAGAAAACAATACTCAAAATAGACCAAAAGACTCCGTAACAGAAATACAAAAACTGCTCCAAAAATCGCTTACAGGTAAGAGACAACAACGAAAAGACGACTTAGAGAAATGAGACTGCATGAACCTGAACGTATCGAGAGCCCTGAAGACCGAGATAGTGAGAGAAGGTTCGGGAGGGTATTTGGCTTAGTTTGCGAGAAAGGGCGAGCTTTTATAGGAAAATTATATGCAGACTTAGCTTCGGCTTTTAGGGATAGTGAGAGAGAGAGGACATGAAATTAAGTTTCGGGAAATCAGAGTTTAATTATTTATATTTATATTTATATTTTTATATAAACAAATTATTATGCAATGTGTATGAAAGATATTTTATACATTATAAAATTAAAAATTATATTTTCTATTTAAATAAATAAAACTATACATAATAATATTTATAATTATATATTTCAATTTAGATGATAAAATAAAACCAATATAAATTATTATTTTAAAAGGTTTTGATTAATGTAACATATTATTAATTTTAATATGTTAACAGTTTCCACAGCATAATTGATTCTATTTAATATATATATACCAAATTTTGCTTGAACAAAAAATAAATTAATTTTATAAAATAACTTTCATATTTTTTAAAATTTTATTTAGAAGATAAAGTATCTAAATAATATTTCTTATACTCAAACTTTATGATATTATTTTATCTTTTTATTATTTTGAATAAATCATGTGAGAATTTTGTTTTTCGTATAAATTAAAATATTCTTAAAATTAAACTTAAGTTCAATTTCAACAATTTATGATTAATTAATCATAATTTATTTAATATGAAAGTTTATTAAATTCATTTGGATCAAAATCAAGCCGATACTCATCCTCCATCCGAGCTCGAACTGTAGTCATACTTCATACTCGGTCTGGATCCGATCAAACTGACTCCAATTCATTGATTGTGAACTAATCAGGATCAGGCTTCAACTTTTCTGTCATCTTCGATCTTAGCCAGATGCAAGTTAACAGTAGTTGGAAAATAACCACATCATTGATTCATAAAAATGTTTGTTTCCGAATGCAGATAATCTAACAGGGAATCACAGTCCTCTTGCTAACTTCTAATCAACCTTCTAGGTATTGTTAAAACCAATATGTTATCTGCGAGCTTGCAGGAATGAAGTAACACAATGTATCAAACATTTACAACATAACTTTCCGGTACAAAAAACAGACCTTTATCACGGTAAAGTTGCGAAGAACACGAGCTAAAATCGTCGGATATCTTTCGGGGGCTTAAAGTTGATGGGATGGGTTTCTGGGGTTGCATTCTCGTCTTCTTTCCACATTTTTATTGTTTTGTCAGCTTCACATGTGACAAGTCTTGAACCAGTTACATCATAAGAGAGAGCATAAATACCAGCTTCACTGTCCAATGATCCTGGAGTAGTTTTAATCGTATGAATGTTAATATTAGCTTTCCTTCTATCCCACAACTTTGGACAACTAAACATAACAGGTAGCGGCATGTCTTACCTGGCTGTACAATTGTTTGAGACTGCTGGAAACTATGACCACTCCTCCAATCCCAGAACCACAAACTCCCATTGTCACCTACAATACGATGAATGGAAACTCGTAAGAAAATCTTACTTGCCAAATGGAAGAGACAAGTACTCCTCCTATCCACCACTTAACAAGTAAGGAATCAAATGCAGGCCAAGGTTGCAGATGACAAAAAAAAAAGAAGAAGCTGAACTCAATTATATTGACAGTTGATCATGGACCAGGAAGTGGAGTAAGGCCCCTAGCTTTTGACCTGAGAAAGTACTAGTTTTCAAAATAAGCAGAGTGAAGATTAGTCTCTCATGAGCCATCTTTAAGGTCGTTTCTGCATAAACTTGACCCTCTTTTAAAGACTTGACATGAAACCTAATAGTCTACGTAAAGGTTACGACAAACCAGAATGCCAATAACAAATTACTCACAACTTGGAGCATTATTACATCAAGACTAAGAATAAAATATCCTGTACCTCCTGTAGCCATCACACCATCCTCATTGACAGCCATTGCATTGATTATGGTTTTCTGTTGGGACCTGCTCAAAAAAGAGAATAAAACGGTCATTCAGAAACAAAATTACATGGTAATATAACCGATGACAAAAGCTGAAATAAAGATAATCAGTAAACAGTTCTGACCACATGTAAAGACATAACTTGAAATTTATCAACGAGTTCTATGAAAGTATCATAAAAATATAACTATTAAATGCCATTGAGACATTTATCTAGTTCTGCTGGACAATCTTGAATAAGGTTAGAGGACCCAATAGGTATGCACCAACGACGTCATATGATAACAGAACAGTCAATTTAGTATCAGTCTCCTGAACGTATTACCAAAACAATGAAGGAAACTCATAACAGATATTGCTCATAAGGGTAGCTGTTTCAATACAATCCATGAGTTTACTGAACAGATAGCAAAATATGTCAAGTGCATCCACAGTCAGTAACACCAGAATTTACAACATTCTCTTTTATCCCAAAGGAACAGATCACTTGTGTACTTCAAAGAACCTTGTAAATTAGTCATCTGATACATATCAAGTGCAGAAGCCCCATGTCCACACCAAAGATGCAATTTTGAAAAGAATACAAGGATATACTATCCTAGAAAGTAAGAAGAATGATAAATTACAGTTTTAAGCAACAATGTTTAACGACTTACAGCATATTGTGCAAAAAATCTCCTTTGGGAAGACTGAACTTCTTAATATTGTCAGCGGATGCAGATGCAAAACAATTCCTGAGCAAACAAATAGATGAATACATATAAGATTCACATTGTTACAAGAGCAAATGTAAACAGAAACAAACGACAAATATTTTTCATACTCTGTAGGATGCAATGCCATGGCACGGACAGATTTCTTGTGATGTGTAAGTGTTAACATGGTCTTACCTGCAACGAAAATATTTCTTAATCAAAATATTTCAAGAAAAAAAGCACAAAAAAATAAATTCAGAATTCTTGCAAGAGGCTCCAAGGTACCATTATGTCTCAGGTCCCAGAACCTGATGGTTGAATCATGAGAACCAGTGACCACTTGTGGATCCTGTAAAGAGTGTAAAAGTGTGCCACTGACAAGGTAAGTTCCAGAAAGACCGCACAGATGTCAATAGATTCAATAAAAATACACAAGAAATGTGGATTACCAACAAGCATTGATTTCTGTTAATATGTGAAAGATGGTATCAAACAACCTATAATGACAAGTACAGAGACATCATAGATATGCGCTTTTTTGATATGGGACTAATAAATTGCTATTACATCTACTAACAACTATATCATAACAATTTCCATGTGACAAATCAACTAACACTGACTGCCAAGAGATCTCCTTGGAGATTACAATATCAAGGAAATAACCAAATTAGAAAATAGAACACAATATAGAGAACAAGAGTGCTTACTGTTGGTCGTGTAAAAACAGAACAAACTGTATTATCATGTCCAGATAGAGCAAAAACTTGCATCTTGGTACGAATATCCCAGACCTGACAAACATTCCCATATTAGATGTTACCTTCCAGACTTCGCACAGTCAGTCGTCAAACTTATCTAAATAACACAAATAGAATCCTTACCCGGCAAACAGAATCACGACCTCCAGTAAGCAAAAGATCAATAGTAGGGTGAAGAGCCAAGCAATAGACACCACTTAGATGACCATGATATGACCGAATAACCTAAAAATTACGTCAAACTGGTCAAAATTCAGAACCGTACATAGATATGAGTACTTCTACCAGGTCAACAATCTTACCTTATTCTGTTCAAGGTCCCAACATTTCACCTGTTTGTCATCGCCGGCAGAAAACATGTACGTATGCCTTTGGCTGACAGCAAGGCCTGCAAAGAGAAATATACTTACCAATTAATTCTTGAAAAACAAGATTAGTCACATGCAATTGCAATAACACAGGAGAGATCAAGAATTAACTACCTCGTACTTGTTCAATGTGTCCTGTTAGTGTCAGCTTCAACCTTCCAGAAGCAAGATCCCATATCTGGTCAGGAAGAAAGAAACACTTTTAACATTTCGTTCCACTAATTGTTTTGAGAATTGTCTAGCTATTTGAAGAGATAACACCCAAACAAAAAACAATAAGTGAAAATAATCACAATGGAACCCATATATATTTTATTTCAACCATTTTCCATTAATAATAACTAAAAAGAATTTTATTAAAGAAGATTGCATTGAAACTATTTTGACTTCTATATCATTACCATCATATGTTGCACAATTCAAATTTCCTCCACCCATTTAGAAAGAAATAGAAGGATTAACAAGAACTTGGGAAAGAAGGACAGAAAAGGAACCTAAATTGTAACGATAAAGAGCTTTGAATAACATCACAGGGAAAAACGTTCAAACTCCAATACCTTGATAGTTCGATCTGCAGACCCTGTGCAGAACCAATTATTACTTGGATCAAATGCAACAGATCTGACCCATCCCAAATGGCCACTAATGACCTGAAAAAATAATTTCCATACTGTAAAAAAGGGCCACTATTCAAATAAAGAAATAAAGGAAACCGTAACAAAGACAACATATCTCATTAGTAGATAAGTGCAACAGGGAGCTTGTCCAACATTATGGTTGACAGAGAGCTAGACTAGGTCAGTATCTGACAATAACATAGCCCAATTAAAAGCGTCATAAATTTCAAGTGTTTATTTAAGGTTATTGAAGTATTCTTAGTTATAATGTAGTATTTCACTTATTTAATTAGGCATCCTACTAGGGTTGGTACTCACTATCTGATAAATATGTAATTCCAATTTCTTTTGACCTCAATAATATTACAAATTACTTTCTCTTAATTGAACTTAAGTTTCATTGTTTGGAACTTGTTTATAAATCCGTAAGGCTATAATCAAATGCTAGCCTTTGTTTTCATGCTAATATCCTCAGTCAATCACTAATCATGAGGTAAATAATACTACTGCAAGGGTACTTCAAAAAGTGAAACACATCGACTAACAGAAACAGATATGTTTTACCCTATAATTCTTCCATGGAGGATGCCAAAAAGGGCGGGGCCATTTGCTTGGAATTCTTTCCATTAGAGCAGCAGTTGAGAAGTTCCTATAAGATGAGAATCAACAACACTTGAGCGAAATATGTTTATCTTATGCAGGGGAAGATACATGAAATTTTCATTTCCATGCATTGTTTTTTTTTAATTGAGAAAGAGGTGTTCATATACTTTACTTCCTTGGAAAAGAATACATGATCTTGACTAAAAATAGATGCATTGACGACTGCAAAATTAGTTATCCAAAATCACAATAAGAGGCACCGACCATGTAACTTGTGCCAATTCGTAAACCTAAACCAACCCCTTAAAGTAGCACAAGTAGTGTGGAAAAAAATTATAACTACAACAAGCATCATGAAGATAGTGGTGCCAATAACAATTTATTGCTCAATATGATACATAATAATTTGTTCAAATCCTATAAAGAGGTAGACAGTGCAGATCAAGAAGCAATTCAAAGGGAAAGATGTTTAGAAACCTATAGATGAAGATAATGAGACAAAATCAAAATAGAAGAATGCTGATGGAAGTGGTGAACAATAGAATCAATAATAAAAATTAGAACTCAAACCTCTCAGATGGACCTGAAGCAGAGATTACTGCAGTACTTTTCCCTGAAAAACCTACATTATTTCTGAAGAGAAGATAAAGATAATTAGCAAAATAACTCAAGAATTCCTAACCAAATCATTAATCAGATGCAACTGGATCCATCACATGGTAACAGCTCCACAAATATACCAACAAGTTATTAAGTCCACAAATAACAGAAGGGGAAGATACAGTGCACAGAATGCCAGAAAATATTGCTACCAAGAAAACACATAGTATCCAATTTGTAAGAGCAAATAAAAGCAATGGAAACAAACAGAAATTAGCGAATAAAGTTCTATAAAAAGGGTCAAATGTCATTATGAAGAGCAATATAATAAATAGAAGGAACATGGAGAAAAATGGAAGGACGGGCTTGGGGTTAGGAAGAGCACTCACGTTGGCTTTGGTTGGAGAGATGGACCAACAACTAATGCATTTTGAGCTCCACTCTTTCGTGAATCTTTAGACTCATCAGGGCCTGGATAGTAATAAGAAGTTGAGTCTCAACAAGTTTCAGGTTTTAATAATATTACAACTAGACTACAGAAATAAAGAAAGTTATTAATAACTCCCCTGAAGTATACATCTTGTTTCATATAACAACACTAGATCTTATATACCACAGCATCAAATAAAAATTAGAGCACATCTCATTTTAATATCTCTTACATATACAACTTGATTCACAAACCACAGTACACCTTGCATACCAAAGCATCAAATGAAAATTTGAGCGCATCTCATTTTAATATCTCTTACACACACACATGCAAATGAAGCATCTTAGAGATGTTCCCACCACCAGAGTGATATCAATTAAGTTAGTTGAAACCCCAAGAATACAAGGTTCATACCCCATTACTATAAGAATTTAACCCACTTTTCCATTTGATGTCCAGTCTGATGCTCAATTATTTGACTTACAGGTACAGCATTAAACAAGAAACCATCCATCTTCAAGAAACTAAAACAGAACTTATATTAAAAAACAACCTAGGACAGAATGACATTCTAAATGTGCTATTTTCAAGCTAGATAGCGGAATCTGAAGGTCCAAAGACATTTATTGATGTGAGCACGGCCATGACACTTTGTAAGAACAATAGAACCAAAGATGAGTCAGTAATGCTGAAGGGATCAATAATAAGGTCAAGAGCTAAGCAGTTCAACGAAACGCTTCAATCTTACATGGGCCGAATTGTAGATGGCATGGAATCTCAAGAGACAATGAGGGTCAATAGCATCATAACTAATCAAGTTGGGCAGCCCATCATAATAAACAATGTCTAGGGTTAGAATGGATGAAAAACGAATTCTATACGGCAGGATTTCTTGTCTTCTTCTATTGCATCAAGAATATAATTCTTATCAAGGTAAACACTTGTGGTGAATTTCTATTCTTGTTTTTTAAATCAACTTTATTAAATGCATTTCTTTTCATATAATTGATTGGGTGTTCATTAGGGTTGAGGATTTCATCTTGTTCATGTTCTACTCAAAGTGTGTGTTTAAGGAGTTTCATGTTCTGTAGCCTTGGGGTTCCGCATCAAGTATACTGGTCCCCACTAACATAAACAACAATGATAACGCAAATCACTAAATACCTGGAAGAGCAAGAGCGTTGGAAGGCACCGAAGGTTCGTGACCACGACCAGTTGCATTCGAATTGGCTTGAAGTGGAAGTTCACTTGCACTCTTAATTCCTTTATACTCCACGTTTATCTACAGACATCATTCAATAAAACCCATTACAACCACAACTCTACGCAGAAGAAACTACGACTAACAAATCAAGAACCTAGTTGAAGTAAAAGGAATCAGGCAAGTGAAGACTTCAAAACGAAAGGGGAACATAAACTAACCTTGTGGCTCATGCGAATCCTCTTACTGCAAAAGCCCCGCAAAATAACCAAATCAATCAAGAGGATACCTCATTCAAGAACAATAATTCAAGGATAACACAAAAAGCTAGGTTCATTCGAAAAAAATAATAACTTTAACAAGAAAAAACACCTCTCGGAATCGGGCGGAGTGAACTGGCCGTGCACGGGAGAGAAGAGATCGAGGGCTCGCTTCAGTGACTTGAAACTGAGCTTTTTAAGGGACTGTGGCTCTACTGGTTCCATCTCCAGTGTAGGACCAGGCATTGCTCTCTTACTACTCCCTATCAGAGATTGTTAGGGTTCACGGGTCTGCAATTGAAACAAAATTGAAGACGAATTACTACGGTTTTGAAGGACGAAAATTACTGCGCGAGATGGGGAAATGGAGGCTTCAGGACCTGTTTGGTCGAGGGGCTAGGGATGAAAGGGATGTAAATTAACATATTTTCATCTGTTTGAGGTTTCAAAATAGAATAGAATATAATGGGATAAATTTTATCTTCAGTTTCATTTCATTAAAAATATAAAATATCTTAAAATAAAATATTAATTAATAAATATATATTATATAATATATCTACAATAATTTTTTTAATAACAAATCATAATATTAATATAATAATATTTAATATAATAACTTTTATTAAATAATTAATAATAATATTTTTATATTATTAATAATAAATTATATATATTTAATAATAAACTGAAACTGTTTATATTTAAAATTTTTAAAT
>JAOTIZ010000203.1:48409654-48458784 GCA_027123425.1 Erythroxylum panamense | reverse complement strand
AATTCAAAAATTTGCTACCCGAATTAATTCGGGCCGGGCCGGGTAATCGGGCCGGCCCGAATAATGCACACCCCTAGATGTTGGGATCGGGTCCGACGTTTCAGGTCGCCGTTGTGGGCGCAGCCTGAGGGGTTGCCTCGGGATTCGGGTTCCGGGGCCTGGGCCCAACAGATACCAAACCATCTGTTCTTTGTTCTAATTTTATTTTTAATCACAAGCAAGCTTTGAGATTAAGAGACTATTTCTAGGGAAGTTCATGTCAAGGGAATTCACCAAAACTACTTACAAATACCTTATGGTAGGAGTCATCACTCAAACACTTTTTAGATCTTCTAAGACTCAGAGTTAATAAAATGAAAAACCATTTATTTTTCATGCTAATTCTAGTGATTTGGCTCAGAAATTACTTAACTCAAGAAATTCGATACTAATTACTTGATATTAATAATTTCCTAAGAGCTTCCTTAATTCTCTGCTCAAATTCATTGCCTATTTTATTTTACTTGCTTAGTTTTAGTTTCGTTTAATTAAAAATATAAAATCAATCCTTAAGCTAGATAATAGGGGAAGGGTAAGTACTAATATTCATTGTCTTTATGAGATTGACTCGTACTTGTCGATATTAGCTACAACTATATCATGCACTTGTAATATAATAATATTGACAATCGTAAAATAAGCCAACCATATCTATATTGAAGTAATTTAGTTAAGAAAGAAAACTTTCAAGTAATTTTTCAGCATTATTGAGTTCAAATCTGTCATTGATTTCTTCATCTGACTCATATTCTTCTTTTTTGATCTGTTGAAGAAAATTTGTAATGGTTTCAATATTTTCTTTTTTTGGGTTTAAAATTTTCAACTCTCATTGATTTCTTCATAGAGGCTAGAATGAGTGAGCTTTAAGTTTTTTTTCTTTGCTTTATCTAGGATGTTGTTCAAACTGTATTTGTTGGAGGATGTTGAAGGTATGCTTTAATTGGGGGTTTTAAAGGATTGTTAGAGTTTTTGTAAATATTGTTTTTGTAACTGGGCCTGCTATATGTTTTTTTATTACTTTTAAAAGGAATTTTTGGTCTTTGGTTTGTTATTCTAAATTTGATTAGTCATTATTTAAGGTTTCATCACTATTTATTATCAGTTTCTAATCCTAAGATTTCATTTTTAAATTCTTCATCATAATGAAGTTCAAAGGACTCCCTATCAAAATCATTAAGTTTGGATTTTTTTTAATGTTTCTTGATCTAATTATAGGTTTTAGAGTTTTTTTAATTGATTTTACAGTACCTAGCTATGTGCCTTTTTTATTGCACTTATAGCATGTTATATTTCTAAATTTTGATGTTAAAGGAAAGTTTTGAGGCTTATCCAAATATATACTTTTAGGCTTGGGTTTCTTTATAGAATTTTCTATGTTTTATTATATGGGAATTTATTTATAGTTTTACTATGTTGGGTCTACTATAGTCTTTTTAGTTGTTGCTTTAGGAGTTATCAAATTGTTGGCAAAAAGTTCCCAATTCTTTTTGTTTTTGAACATTATATATTTCAATTGTTTTTGGATTTTCATATCTTGGCAAAATTTAAGACCTTCTTTTTGGTTATAACTAATAAGCTCATTATAAGTTAATCTACTGTAAGGGATTTAGAAATGATTTTTTTCTAATTTTATTCTCACCTTTTCAACTAATACTGGAGGTAGTCCTACTAAGAACTTCTCCTTTAAAAAGGGTTGATTTGAATCTTCTATGAACACTAGTCTAGTTAAGAATGTATATTAGTACCAATTGAAATTAGAAAGTTTTTTGCACCTAAGGTTTGACAGTAATTTAACATTTTTGTCTTTTAAGTGAGAAGGGTCTCCTACAAAGTGTAAGCAGGATATGTTTAATGAAGAAAATATTGAAGATAAGTTGGAGTTTACGGCTAAATCAGAAGTGAATGAGCAAATTGGTGAAACTTGTGAAGTTACAGAATCATTACTAGCAATGAAAATAGATTAAAAAACTCTGAATTCTGAAATTACTATAAATCACAAGAAAATGCTACCTTATGTTTTACTGGCTCCGAAGATCAATTTGAAAGCCTAACCTAATCACCTTAAATATGTCTATTTGGGTGATGGAGAGTCATTACCAGCGATCATTTCAAAAAGGTTGACTGAAGGGCAAGAGAAAAAATTAGTGACACTACTTAAAGAATACAAAACTACAATTTTTGGACTTTAGTGGACATAAGAGGAATCAACCCAACGATTTGCATACATATGATTCTTTTAGACGACAAAGCTAAACCAAAATAGGAAACCCAAAGAAGAATTAATCTAATAATGAAAGATGTGGTAATGAATGAATTTTAAAACTTTTAGATGCATGTATAATTTATTCAATCTCAGACAACGAATGGGTAAGTTCAGTGCATGTTGTGCCCAAGAAAATGGGTATGACAATGATACGAAACTAGAATGATGAATTGGTGCCAATAAGGGTACAAAATAGGTGGCGAATGTGCATAGACTTTAGAAAGCTTAATTTAGCTATTAGAAAGGACCATTTTTCATTACCCTTTTATGGATTAAATGTTAGAAAGACTTGCTAGTAAATCATGTTTATACTTTTTGGATGATTTTTCAGGTTACTATCAAATAGCAATTGCTCAAAAGGATCAAGAAAAGAATACATTCATGTGTCCCTTTAGAACGTATGCTTTTAGGCGAATGTCATTCGGTCTTTGTAATGCTCAAGGTACGTTTCAAAGGTGCATGATGAGTATATTAAGAATTGAATTAAAGTATTCATGGATGATTTCACTGTTCATGGAGATTCATTTGATGATTGTTTAAATCATTTATCTAAGGTTCTTAAAGGATGCATTGAGACAAATTGGTCTTAAATTATGAAAAATGTCACTTTATGGTATATCAAGGAATTATTTTAGGACATGTGATTTCATCCAGGGGCATAGAAGTTTATAAAACTAAAGTGGATTTAATTGTGAACTTACCTTACCGTACAAATGTTAGGGAAGTTCGATCTTTTCTTGGACATGTAGGATTTTACTGCAAGTTCATTAAAGATTTTTCTAATATTGCAAGACCTTTATTAAAGTTTCTAAAAAAAAGATGTTCCATTTGAATTTGGGAAGGAATGCAAGGAAGCTTTTGACAAACTCAAGGCACTACTAATAAGTACACCTATTATTCAACGACCAAATTGGGATCTCTTGCTCGAGATCATGTGCGATGCTAGCAACTATACAGTGAAAGTTGTTTTAGGCCAAAGGATTGAGAAAAGAAGTAATGTTATCTTTTATGCTTTTAGAACATTGGATGCTACGCAATGAAATTATTCTATAACTGAGAAAAAGCTTTAGCAATTGTTTTCGCTTTAGATAAATTTAGATCTTATCTGCTTAGCTCTAAAGTTATTGTTTACTTTGGTCATGTAGCATTGAAATATCTTTTGGAAAAGGAGTCCAAACCAAGGCTGATACGATGGATTCTGCTACTTTAAGAGTTTGATTTTACAATAAAGAATCAAAAAGGTGCAAAAAATTTAGTAGCAGATCATTTGAGCAGGTTAGTAATAGATGAAGATATTTTACCTATTTCCGAAACTTTCCTAATGAGCAATTGTTCCAAATGAAAAGTATAGTTCCATGATACGCTGACTTGGTTAATTATTTAGTTACTGGAATGCTACCTTATTACATTAGTAAGTCTAGGAAGGAAAAGGTAAGAAATGACGCAAAATATTATGTGTGGGATGAACCGTTCTTATGGAAGTTATGCTCTAATCAAATTATAAGGTATTGTGTGCCGAAAAATGAAAAAAAAAATCTTAGCTTTTTCTCACTAATATGCATGTGGTGGTCACTTTGGCCCCAAAAGAACTGTTAAGAAAGTTTTGGATAGTGGATTATATTGGGAGGTTTTATTTAAAGATGCTTATGTGATTTGTAAAAGTTGTGATAGATGTCAAAAGATAGGTACGTTATCTCATCAAAATTAAGTGCCTTAAATCCTAATTTTTATAGTTGAAATATTTGATGTAAGAGATATTGATTTTATGGGGTCCTTCCCTTCATCTTGTAGATTTTCTTACATACATCCTGAACTTATGTACATGAAAGTTCACCTTATCAAAAACTGCAGGTCAACATGTTTTAGAATGTGTCCAATTTTTGATTCTGTACTAAAATTACTACTCCCCCTTCTTCTCCTTTCTTTTTAATATTTTCTCTACCTATTGAGTGATTTCCCTTCCAATTTTTTGATTCAACACTCAAGCTTGTGCAAAAGATTCCATGTTTTCAACTTTTTATCTTCTTTCCTATCATAACCAACAAAACGTATCACATTCTTTTTGTTTTTCATTATTAAGTGTTACATGTGGAAGATGAGTAGGCTTAGTGTAAAGTGTTATCGTAAGTTTTTCTAGTGAAGATGAAACTTGGAAGTTAAGAAGACATTTGATTTGCTCTCGACTCCCAAATAGAGAAAGGGTATGTTCAATTTAACTCATTTTTTCTCCTTCTCCACCACCTTTTTTTCCCCAAGAAGAAAAATAAGGTTGTCTTCTTTTATTATGTTAGTGTTTACTTCCCTAATATTTTAAGTTAAAAACAAAACTTTGGTATATCCCATTTTTGTTTGGATTGCTTGGAAATTTCCATAACTTTCAATCTCACAATAAACTTTTTATGGGTACATTTGTCTGGAAATTTCCATAACTTTCAATCTCATAGTAAAATTTTTATGGGTGCATCAAAATTAAAAATCAATAAGAATAATGACACCTAGAACCAAAGTCATTCTCTATATATGGATTCTTTTAAGTCACTCAATAATTCAAGAACTAAATCTTTATATCAACTCCGCAAAGCATAAAACTTTTATGATAATCCCTCATTTTTTTCAGTAGTTATGAAAACCATTCAAAATTATGAATGGAATTTAAAGAACTAAATCACATGAGGTAGTCTAAGGTTACTTCTTTTTTCTTTTTAGAAACAAAATATTACTCCAGAATTATCTTTCGAAAACAATATTACTCAAGAATTCATATTTTTGCAAATTATGAAGATTTGTCAGTTGCAAGTTATAAGTTTAATATTTCCTAAATATAAAAAAAATTAATATCAATAAAGTAATCATGACATAATATACCCTATATTTAAAAATTAGATGAAGAAAATCACGTAGTTTAATTAAAATTTTGTAAAGTTGTGACTATAATATATAATTTTATAGAAATGCAATTGTGTCTCAATTACATTTTTATTAATTTTTAATTAAACTTGGATAATAATTTATTCTTCATTTTATCATTGAACTATTACTGACCTAATTTTATTACCATCTCTACTTTTTGCACGGCATCTAGTGTCAATACAAAACTCTATAAACAGTGGTTAAACCTACAGTCCAAGAATTTTGGATTTCTTTATTCCAGCTTTAGAAAGCTTTTGGACCGGGCTCAGGCAAATACTGTTAGTTCCTCAAGGACAGTGCACATCACTATCATCTAATGTAATGTTCGTGGCCGAAGACGTCGGCTCGATGCCCCTTTACATGTCGACTTCCCAACACCACCCATTTTCACTTTCGTGGAACCAACACCAACTCTTATCCGTCTTGATTCTTGAACAAGCAAAAATAACATATGATACCTCCTTACTCCTGACCTTGTCTCAATCAGCTATTTCCTTTGACTAGAATCCTTCAATTCTTCACATGGGGCTGCTTTCCTCTCTCTCCCCCCCCCCCTTGGGCATGTCAGTTAGGACACGGCTTCAACTTCCTATATAACAGCTCCAGTACATGACCATCCGAAGGCCACACAACATCATCAATTCTTATAAACGTGAGGCTTTGGTTCCACATAGCTTTGAATCTACGTCTAGTCATGGCATGTTACAGTTTGTTTAGCTGTTTCTCATCAGGTTCTGCCCGCGTCGAGTGTCAAGGAGACGAGGGAAGCACACAACAGAGTAGAGTACTAAAGGAAGAAAATTTTCTACCAAGTGAAGACAAGTTGATGAAGAAGAAGAGCAAGTCTATGAAAAATCATTCCAAGAGTACAAGCCCTCCAATTCCTCTTGCCTACTTTCCTGTAGGAGGCAGACTTTCTTACTTATGAACCTGATACATCATTAGTTGACTCTCTTTTTCTTTTCATTCAATTCTTTTTTTCATTTTTTGCAGTCCCCTTCCCTACAGATGGAGTTTTAGAATGTCTTTTTTTTTTTGGGTCAATGTTCAAGTACTAAAATATCGACAAGTTCCTGATTGGTTTAATATACAGATGGAGTTTTATCTCTAGTCTCTTCCTCAATGAATCATAATACCGTAGATACTCCATTATTATAAATGTGATTTGTAACTGTGGAACCAGTTAAGGCGTGAGGATGTATGAAATTAAGTAGCGTCGAAGACCAGCATCAAGATGTAGTAGATGTTGGTACTTCTCGTATCTAAAGCATTTTTACCAATTGTTAATTGCAATGTTTAAAAAACCGGTTCGGACCGTCCGGTCAGACCGAAAAAGGTCTGAACCGGTCATTGGTCCTGTTCGATTTCACCTACTAACCTCTTTATATAAAAACCGGCCGGTTTAACCTTTTTTGGTCGGACCGGACGGTCCAGTCTGGTTCGGTTTTAAATTCTTGTTTAAGACAAAGGCAAAGACCAAAACCTCATAAAACCACATCCAAACATCTCTCTCAGTCTCAGCTTAGGTCAGGCTCAAGATGTTGGAAGAGAGACAGTACAGAGGTCCACCACACGGCGTCCTACTAGCAGTGGTTGTGTTCACAGTGGTGTTGGTTCCGTCACTTGTGGGAGACCAGGAAGCCATAACCTAAGCCATCTCTGAGCTTTTAAGCCCACTCGGACTTCTCCTTTTGCCGATCATCCTCCTACTCACCATACACTTGCTCTCCTCCGACCATGCTGGCTCCATTCTCTCTGCCATTTTCTCTACCGGTCAGCCTGACAGCATACATAGACTCAGTGGCTCTCCCGTCGGTGTGGCTCTGTTTCTTGTCTTCATCTTGTTCTTGCTCTACAATCGCTTCTCCATCTTTGGTGGTGGTGGTGATTCTGGTGATTAACAGGCGCTTCCATGGATGTAGTAGGTCTCAGGGTCTTCCTCACTCTTTTTGTGTTTTCTTAATTGATGTTTTCTACTATGTCGTACACGGTATGGTGAGTTGTACGTACTTAGACTTTCTTGTATGAACATGGGGAAGACAGCTGTGGATTTTACGTGAATGCCCTGGGGTAAGATTTACTTTTGTTCTTGGTATTGAGGGTTATGTAGGGATTCACAAATTGTAGTTGGTCTTCTTCTTGGAACCAAACCCTAAGACATCAATTTGATTATTGGAAATTGAAACACGATATTGTTCTTTTTCTAAGAATAAGATGGCATTACACTTAATAAATACTATGATAGTTGTAGTATTTAAGTGATTAAGTTGATTCTATCCGATTTAATTATTTTAATAAATATTTTATATTATAAATTTTGAATTGTAGTTAAAATAGTATTAAATTATTATAAAATTGACTAAATAAATTTAATTTTAATTAAAGATATTTTTATTTATAAAAATTTATTAACTTATGATAATGAACCAAATAATTAATAAATTAATCGATTTTTAATAATAAAAAATAAAAATAAAAATAACTAAAAAATTAATAATTAAACAAAAAATCAGTTAGATTTTCTTAATCATTAATTTTAATTAATAAATTAAAAATTTTATTAATTACACAGTATCAGATTTAGTAGAATTAAAATACACTTAGATTTGAAGAAATTTTTGAAAAAGGGTGAAGTGGAGCTCATTGCATCTCTAATGATAATTCAACCAGTAGTCGAGATTTTCAAAGAGTTTTCCCATCTTTGAATGAAAAGGACTCAAACATTAGATTGAGTGGTTAATTCGTTAGATTGACTACTAAAATCAGGTGATAAACATACTATCTATCCACAAGCACGTGGGGCGGCTTCTCTTGGTCTTGGATTCGATCTTGTAGTTGTCCTCCTTGAATCTGGATTTTTTTTATTAATTTTATGATATTTTATTCTGTTTTTTAAATTTTAATTATTTATTTATATAAATTTCATATAAATCTCACGTAAATAAACGTAAAATTTAAATAAATAAATAACTGCGATTTATAAAACAATATAAAACAGAAGATGATTAAACAGAAGATCATCATAATCATGAAGCCTAAGAGAAGTTAGACCTAGGCTCATTATAACAAGTGTTAATAAATTTTATTATTTTTGAAGGTCACATTCCTGTAAATTACTGATTCAACCAAGAGAACCCGCAGATTTACAAAATTTTCTGTGTCATGCTCCTGCAGAACGCTTACTTTCTCAGTGGAAGAAGAATTATTCTGGCACTTCCTTTCTCGGGCTTGAAAGCTAGTCTTTTAAGCATCAGACGCTACTGGATGACACCTTATTGGGTATTGGCGATCAGTTTTCATCTTCAAAAGACTGTCTTCTTCTCAATGATTCCAATACGTCCAGGGGTCGATCAGTTCGAGCCCCACTTCCCGTCTGACTAGTCTTGAGTTTGGGAACGCTGAGGGCACTAAGTGGTGGTGTCGATCTTCCTCCGTTCACTTCTCTAAGGACAGACCTAACTTTTGCCGCAGCAGCGACATCTGCAATTGCTGAAACCAATCGGCTATCAGTCTGCAAGTTTTCAGGCAAGTTATGGGGGGCAGGTTTGCCATTTCCAGTCTTGGGAGCTCCAGGTGAAAGAAAGCTAGCAGAGTTTTGCTGGTTGGCAACGGCCGCTGCAGCTGTTGATTTGGCCTTGGCTGTTTCATACTTGTGCATGTCATATTCGAGCTCTTTCTGGAGTTGCTTGTCAGCAACTAGAATTTCATCAATCTCATTCTTGTAGTCCTTCAGCAGAATCCTGAGACACTCCATGAGGCAACCGATGAGTGGGCTGTTCTTGCTCTCTAATAGCCGTTTCAGCTCTATAAAGATCGGGATGGTGTTCTGTATAATGCCCTTCCTGACTGCTTGAGTGATAGCCCTTCCTTTAGCTGCTGTTGTACCGTCTCCACTCTCCTCCTCTAAGTCTCCTGTATCCGCCTGTGACCCGCGGAAATGTTGAATTCTCATTTCTTTGCAAGCAACAACCTGGAATGTATCCTGCTCACCAATTTAATGCAAAAATTTTAAAACAGACAGAAAGCTAATACACATAAACTGATGAGAAACAAAATGTATTACCATCCAGCTAGGCCTTCGACTAACCTAGATATGAACAGAAAGCAATCTCTTGACAGAACCTAAGAAGCACAGACACGGACACGAGACACGGACACGGACACGGAGACACACCAACTTCTAAAATTTGGTGGACACGGACACGACATATATATATTATATAAAATTTAGAATTAAGAAAAAATTCAGAATTCATAATATAATATATATTGATTGATGTGTTTCAAGACTTCCAACATCTTGATAGTTCATACATATTTGGTACTTTATAAGTTCCTCTCAAAAAACATGGAGTATATATTCTATAAAGCATATTTTTTATTAAGCAATGTTCGAGCGGTCTCTAGACGTGTCCGAGCTGTGTCTACCATGTGTCAGTGAGTGTCCAACACGCGAACACAACTCTATTTTGCCGTGTCCGTGCTACATAGGACGGAAGCAATTCAAGATTATCGTGGTAATACATGTGAAGTGGATAGATAAAGACTAGATTTTTTCCTTCTCACAAAAACATAAAATGGTACCTGCAGAACGGCCTGTCCTGTGACATCATCAATATTGAGCATGCCATCTGATGCAGCTGCGAGAATCTCAGCACACAACTTTGCAAATGTTGCCAATAGGTGCTCTGGAGCCATTTGTTTGAGTAATGAAACGTAGATGTGCATTCTTTTGGCCCTAGAATTTTCGTCGTTACCCCTAGAGAAATAAAAATCTTCAGTTCTGAACCTCTGTTTTTTTTTCCTTTTTCTATCAGCGTTGTACATCTGATACACCTACCTGATAGAGAAAAGCCGGTTCTCTGACCTGGAACTCTTCGAAGCACTATGTCCAATATGAGCATTGCAGTCGTTTAGGACAAAAACAGCTTCAACAAAACTATTATACGCTAGAAGTGGTGCCTTGACTGCAGACCACTAGTATGTATCAGTCAATACTCTAGGATTGTCACTGGAAGATTTGAAGAATGATGGACAGTAGAAACAACTAACCTTTTAAAATTTTTCCAAAGAGGTAATCTGAAAGTTGTCTGATATTTTCAGAATCGTCAACAAGAGACAATAGAAATCTGAGAAAGAGCACTCCTCTCCACTTGACATAGTCCCTCTGAAAATGAGAAAAAGATATTTCAAAGAAGTGTACTGACTACAAAAAAATCCTCGAAAAGGAAATTTCCATGGAATAATAGAACCTTGTAACGGAGAAACACACCTGTAATAGTCTGGAGAGCAATATAAATGTCTGCCTTCGCACCAGTTCACATGGATCTCGCAGGCACTTGGTGATCTTTGATATATAACTGACGGGTACAGGAATGACCAATGAAAGGGAACAAGATTAACTTTTTGCACCACCATGTTTCAATCGAGGAAACTAAGCAGCAGCAATTATAGCTCATCATTAGAGGCGTTACCAGTCAACAAGAGCAGTATAGCGAACACAAAAGTCAGCCAGCATTACGACAAGATTGTTGCGAAGAGCAGCACAATCACTCCTTTCAAGTTCCTGTTGAAGCATTGGAAGGATTCAGGATAGGACACCATTTTGATAAAAAGCACAGGTTAATCAAGACGATTTGATGGTATAGGAAGAATTAACAAGGAGTGAATTGGTGAACGATATGAAGCCATTGCAATAGGAGAAAGAAATATATCACTGCAACATCTCTAGCTTTGGTCAGGATTTGTGCATATAACTAGGAAGTGGAAACCAAAGGAATTCGTGCAACTTAAAGGTTACAAGTCATATAGTAAGAAAAGATTGGCAAAACCAATCATTGCATGAATTTGGATAAGAAATAGCAACAAGTCAAGTAAGGTATCTTCTATTTCTCTTTTCATAAGAATCTCAGGCATGGGGATGCTGACAAACCTTGATAAACAGAGGAATATAGCTCTTTGCACGTTTTGCATCTGCTAAGCATATCTTCCCCATTGTCAACCACGCTTGAATGTACAAAGAGGGGGCTGTCTCTAGCAGGGCAATTTTAGGGCCGGGAAATCTACTCAACTTTGTGTCAAAATCACCAGAGGTAATAATGGTGTGCAGCAAGGGAATAATAGCGCTTATATCAGCTGAAGGACAAATGATAACCACAGACCCGATCGTATAGATTGCAGTTACTGCTTCAGATAGCAATCTGATATTGGTCGCTGTTCTCTTACCCCTTCTGGAATTACTCCGAGGTGGTGTGAAGAAATTATTCTCACCTTTTTCTTCTGATTGCCCCGAAATGTACTTCTCCAAAATTCGGTAAGCCTTAGACAGAACTTGTTGTACCCATTTCACTACAAGGGCATCAGCCTCAGTGGAAGTCGAAGCCTTCCGCTTACATAAAGTTCTCAAGGCTTTGACGTGAGCATTAACCTACCATCAATCGAACATATTGGAGGTAATCAATAGATTTAGACAGAAAGAAACTAGAATCTTTCATGATTTCCAGCAGCAAGACAGTTGACAGCTTGCATTCTTCGCATAGATGTGTATCCGACCATGTTTTCAACTAAGAAAATATTTCGATTGCAGTCATTCATGAACGGTATAAATAACTACATGTTAGTTAGGGCATGATACGAACCTGGTCTATCAACTATGGCATACAGATAAAGATTTTCTAAGCTTTGATGCGGTGGAGTATATCTAGTAGAAAGCAACTTGCATGTGAGCAGAAAAATGGGCAATAAAATTTTTCTTTTGGTAAATGAATGGGCAATAAATTTCAACACGTTACTTAAGAAAACAGCTGTAGGAAAAAGATCAACAGGACCAAAGTTCTAAGGAAACGATGCTTTGTCTGAAGCTGTTTAAGTGTAGAAGATTGTGAGCCATGAAATTCATGTTGTCTACAAACTTTTATCACTTAGTCAAAAAATGCTGATTCATTTGACTCTGGCACAATAACGTAACAAAAGTGGAATTCAATTGCGATACATGATCAAACAGAAAATTAGGATGATATTATCAAGGAAAGTTTAAAGCAACTCAAATTGAATCCTTCATCTACCGTAGGTCGGAATAAACCGGACCTGATTTTCATGGAGAACACTTCACCAATGAAAGTTGGGAAGTTATTAGCTAATCTGGGGCTGCATTATCCAATAATGTTATCTAATAAACAAGCAGTGGAATAAACCTTTAATTTCTTCTTTTTCAGAACCCGATCAATAGTTTAGAAGGTATGACTAAGTATACATACCTCTGTTGAATGCATGTTGAACTCTTCAATTCTTTTAAGCAAGTTATGAGCCAAATCAGCTGCAGATTTGGGGGGAAGCTCCACAGAAACATTAGAGATTGTTTGTAGGAGGAAAACACGATCTCCAGCCCATGCAACTGAATTGGATTCAATGCCGTGAACACCTTCACACAAATCAGCAGCAGCAGGGCTATTAAGCCCATTGGTCAACCCATGCCTGTCAAGCAGCTGCCAATGATGATGCAGAAACTCCCAATCAATGGCTTTTGGAAGGTAATTTGACACCTCTGAAAGAAGAAACCAAGCACCAGGAGGGGCTGTCCATTTGTCTAGTGGCAAGGAATGATCCAGCCAAATGGATTCTGATTTCCTAATGATGTTCTGTAATGCGCCTGCAATTTTTGTTTTCAGCTGTTTCTTCTTACCTAGGCTTGTGCAGATTTTCTTTACCCAAGGCATCACCTCTCCATTGCAAATCTCCCTCAAAATAATCAAAATTCCTTCAGAAAAATTCAATTGTAACTCCTTTTCCACATCTTTTGATTTCACGTTAGTGTGAGACAAAGGAGATCCCTTTTGTGGTGTGTTAGCTGAGCCTGCCCTAGAAATCCGGTCAAGAACTAGATCCAGGAACAAGTTCTCACATTCTTCTTGAATGCTAGATTCATTGTCGGTTATCAAACATGGAACAGAATGTAGCCACTCAATAGTTACACTTTCATCAGAATGTGTTCTAAAGGCCTACAAGTTCAAAGTAATTTCTATTGTAAGAGCGAGAGATACAGAACAAAGATCTAATAGCAGAACTAATATAAAAAGGTACACATATCATCCAAGCAGGGGTGTGGGGTCATTCAATGAAGAAGTCACCACCTTTTGAAACAAAGCATGAATTTATAGTGTTAATCCATGACTATACCTGTACGCAGTACATAGACAAGTAAAAAAAAAGGGTTACAAAATTTTCTTTTCAAAGAGATACAACTTGAAATAAATTTATGTTCACCAATCCTTTGTATGAATTCGTTGATCAGGATTCAAGTTAAGGACTCTACTGTTAATATCAATTCGAAAACAAGATGACGTGTCTCTTGTGAATATAGTAAAAACCACAAATGATAAGATTTCAACCCAGTGCAATCATCTCACATGATATTTGCAACTACAACTCTCAACTTAGCATACATTAAGTGAAAAAACCTTTTTAAGGAAATAATGATGCAAATTTTGGTATATCCTTGGAAAGATTTACAATTGAGGTCCCTGGAAAGGTAGATTCATAATTGCACAAGCATCCACAAATATTATTACACGGCAACTCAAAAGGAGTCTTGAAGGTATTAAAATGCAGTTGCAAAAAGAAGTATACAACACAATATGAAAATAAGTCCTACTTTCTCTAACAACTGGAATGCATCCTGATCATATGAAGCGACGATCATACCATTGATCAAAATATTACTTTCAATTTCAAATTATTGGATGACAACGTGCATGAACAAACCAACCTCTGATAGAGCTGACATTGCAGCTTTACGTATGCTTACAAGTGGATCTGAGCAAGCCATTCCCATGGTCTTAAGGACAATTCCATCAAAATTACCACCCAAAAGTGCAGTTTGCTTGCTGACCAAAAGAAGTGCAGATCTCCTAACATTTGCTTTCTCATCCATACACCTTTTCCTCAACAAATCATTCATCCCAGATTCTAGTTTTTCTCGGCAGCCTTCTCCAAACCCTATTAGCTCCTTCAATACCTCGCGACTCTTCTCATCACTAGAAAAAAACCCTACCAACTGAGCCAAATTTGAAAGTGCGCGAGCTCGAATCCCAGCATTCGAGTCAGAGCATCGCTGAATTAAAGCCTCCAAACAACGAGAACCCCAAGAATCATTCATTTCAGAATCAGTGTCCACTCCAAAAGGGTCTGCCAAAACCATCATGGAGTTCAAAATTAAATCAACCCCTAGCAACCTAAGATTAGTCTTCCCTTGTGTCATCTTCACCGCGTACTCCACAAACCCAACTTGATCTTCAAACTCAAATACTCGCAGAACCTCCATTATTGCCTCCACTGCCAGCCCCCTTGCCTCCGCCTTCTCTGGTGCCTTTTGCGCCAAATATCGCGGCAATTTCACAACAGCTTGTTTAACACTGTTGTTTCTCTTGCACGCGTCAGTCACCAAACTCTTCACAAACTCCAGTGCAAAACTCCTTGCCTGTGATTTCACACCCAAAATCAAAGGCGTTAACGACTTCAACACCTCCGCAGCAGTCTCTCCTTCATCTCCATGCTCAGCCTTGAATAACTGACACAAAATTCGCGAACACAACTCAACCAATCTCCCAAAACTACGGGCATTACCGTTCAAATCAATCGCTACTGGAATATCTACCACAGTGTGAACCAAAGACTTTAAACAATCAGGAAACCTATTCAAATGAACCAAATCCAAAACCATTCCTAGTTTCTCTAGAACATTAAAGAACATCCTCACATCAAAACCCTCGCTCTCTAAATTTCCGAAATCATCGCCACTAGCACGCACTTTGCTCTTCACCATTCTGCCCTTCCGCTTCCTGGAGTTGACCCTGCGTTGACTGGAGGTGGAAGAATCTCCTCCGTCACGTGGAATACCTGACTTGGGGGCGCGGCGGAGGGAGCGGAGGAGTGAGAGGAAGGAGATGGGAGTGAAGAGAGTGAATACAGGTGAATTAGGGGAGAGGAAGAGAGATAGATACGCGGTGGATGCTAAGAGAGAGGTGTTGGCCGGACCACCGTCCATGGTGGCGGTGATAGGAGGGAGGAGCGATGAAGGAGACAGCAATTTGGCAAAGATTCGGTCCACGAGGTCTGGATCATTGTCGTCCAAGATGGAGAGGAGGTCCTCCAGAGTTGAACGGGAGAGAACCGCCGTTTCCGGCGGTGAGTGGCTGCTTTGAGCATCTTCGAGGTCAGCGATTACTCGCGACAAGGTGTCTTCCATGGTCGGAGCGATTTGGTTCTGTTATTTTGAATTCCATCGTTCCCGCTTATATGTGCTCCCGATTAAATCGAAACAAAACAATAATTTGATAATATTATTTAGGATTAATTTTAAAAAAATTCAAACTTGTCGCAATTGTATAATTATAGTTTACACTTCAAAATATATTTCTTTTTTATTATAGTCTAAATTTAATATAAGAAATGAAGATTAATAAAATAACGTCGATGTTAAAAATTAAATCACTAAATCAGTTTACACAACTTTAGTCCTTTGTTATTTATTTGATCTTTCGATACCTTCAATTATTTGTTTTCTGTTTATTCTTCCAATATCCTAAACTACTCTCGCATTACAACATACTGCACCAACAAATTCTTCATTTTTAGTTCATTCTCTCGATGTTATTAGTTCGTTTTCAGTGTTTATGACCTGATTAAGTAAGTTCGAGCCCCATCCGACTTGATGTCATTCATAGTTCTAATCGTGATTAAAAGTTGTAATAATGTACAGTAATAAGTTGGATCGAGTTTAATTTAAATTTAATAAAATATTAAGTTTAATTTAAAAATTCTGAAATTTTTTATTAAATTCAAATTTTGATTAGACTTAAATTATCAAATTAGATCAAATATTCTAAAATTTGTTGAATTTTATGTCCTTTAGCCTTAAGTCAAGTTGACTATTTTTAAATTTAATCTCATCCTCACTTCAAATTTGTTCATTAATTTGGAGTCATACATAATAAAATATCAATTGCAACTATAACTTAATTCAATCTTGAATAGGATAGATGACATATGGTTGTATTGAAAAGTTGTAATTATACATAACAATGTGTTAGATAGGGTTGAGTTTAATCCAAATTTTGTTTTTTAAATTTGAATCTAATTAGATTCAAACTATCAACCCAACAACAAAATTTGAAAGTCCGTCAAACTTTAAATTTTAATGTATGTTAAATTTGAGTTCAAACTGAATTATGACGGATCAGAAATTTTTATTGAATAGAAGTCAAAATCATATTAAAATGTCAATGTTAATTATGATCAATTCAATTTTAAAGAGGATGAATGGCCAATAAATAAGGCATGGCCTTAGTTAAAATTTTAAAAATTTTAAAATTGAACTTATTCAAAATCCCAAACCAAATCTATTAATTTTGGAAGAGTCAAATTAGGACAAATTCAAACTATTTTAACGTAATTATAACATAATGGTAAAATAACATAATTACGATTAATAGAATTTTAAATTTTATTTTTAAATTATTAGTTCGAAAATTAATTTATTTATAATAATTTATAAAAAATTATAAAAATTATTAACCTTTTATAAATTATAAATTATTTATTATATTATAAAAAGGTTAATAATTTATAAAAATTATTAACCTTTTTTTTATAAATTATAAATTTGTTATTATATTAATTAATAAAATAATAACAAATTTATGATATTATTAATTAATTGATACTATAAACATTATTAGTCACATATTTTTCTTTCCGGATAATTTCCGTCTGTTTCTAGGCTTTCTAGAGTATACGACTTGATTTAGGCCCAGATGAGAAAGATGCCGCATATACTTTACAAGAGCTTCGCCTATATATACAAATTGCCCATTATTGCGCCAACCCTCTTTCGCTCTCTCGTCTTTGCTGCTGTTTAGATCATCGATCCTACAGAGAGAGACAAGCTCTGCGACCATGTTGGTTTATCAGGATCTTATAACTGGTAGTTTTTTTTTTCAGCTCTTATTGATGTTTTCTTTGGTTGCTTGGAGTCGCTTTTTTGACGTGGTTTGTTGATCCGTTTTGTTGATCTTGTTTCGATCTATGGTGTTGTGAAAGTTTTGAGGTTTGGATTTGCTTGGTTGTTGGAAAATCTACGGCGATTGGACACGTTTCGATTTGATTTGGGTATTGGGTGTGTGATTAGTTGATGGTTATTACATAATTGAGTTATGGGAGATTCGTAGTCGGTTGCTTATGCTGCGGCTTCTTTCGGAATTTGAGGTTTAAGTGTGTGGGTTCACTAAGTTTAACTTGCTGGTTGTTAGTAGCAGGAGTGTTTTTGCTCTTTTTCGTGCCTTTTGAGCTGATCCAGCTGCTATCTAGTATTTTGAGATTGTTGAACATAGTATGGAGTTTTGTTGTATGGTTAGGTTCTTAAGAACCTGTAAAGTTTTGTGTTTTTGAAACGTTTAATAGTTAAAGAATCTACTTTAATACTGTGTGATGGTGCCTAGCCTTAATTCATCCTGTCGGATTTGATGGTTCTCTTTGTTTGTCACAATTCGTGATATGTTATGATAGTTTGTATGATGCTCTTGGTTTTCTGGACTGTTGTTGCATAGCTCATTCATTGCCTTTTGGTATTGTGATGCCTGATACCTTAAACTGTTATTGATTTGCGACTGGTAAAGCGAAACGTTGTAGGTAATAATATTTTTGTTTCTGAGATAAAAGTTATCGGTTATGAAATAATACATGGCAAGTCTTAACCAATTGTGAAGATCTTGTGAACTGAGTGGACGTGATTACTGAATAGTTCGGTGTGTGGGTTCAATCTAATGATTGTTGATGAATTTCAGATGATGAGCTTCTCTCAGACTCATTCCAATACAAGGAAATTGAGAATGGAATGCTCTGGGAAGTTGAGGGAAAGGTATTGTGGATCCATGCTTGTCTGATGCAAATTGGTGTAGAATAGTTTGTAATTGTTACTTAAGCAATGGTTTGTATGTTTTGGTCTGCAGTGGGTTATTCAGGGAGCCATTGATGTTAATATCGGTGCAAATCCCTCTGCTGAAGGTGGCGAAGATGAGGGTGTTGATGACCAAGCTGTGAAGGTGGTGGACATTGTCGACACATTTAGGCTTCAAGTAAGTTGCTGCTATTTTTGGGTCATGACCTTCTTTTCCCGTAGGAGAAACAAAACGAATAGATAAATGCAAGTCATTTGCACATCTAAGGAATTTCATCGTAACAATTGTTAATTTTAATGATTGCAGGAGCAACCGCCCTTTGATAAGAAGCAATTTGTGACATATATGAAGAGGTTCATCAAGCTGTTGCAACCCAAGCTTGATGGAGAGAAGCAAGAGTTATTTAAGAAACACATCGAGGGGGCGACCAAATTTCTGCTTTCAAAGCTCAGTGACCTCCAATTGTAAGTGTTAAAATCACCCGCTGTAGTCTGTAGAGCTGTGGTTTTCTGTATCAAGTCATTCTGGTCCTTCAAATTAGTTTAGATCGTATATGAATGCATGTTATTCTCTCACAAACTCAATTTCGGTTTCACTTGATCTCGGTTTCAGCTTTGTTGGGGAGAGCATGAAGGATGACAGCACCTTGGTGTTTGCTTACTACAAGGATGGAGCCACCGATCCAACATTTTTGTACTTTGCATATGCTTTGAAGGAGGTCAAGTGCTAAAGTGAGGATTGCTGGCTTTGAAGTAGAAGTTCATGCTGTAGAATCATCTGCTTTAAGTTTCATCCTCTAATTATCTATCTTTTGTTCTGGTTTTACTTGGGGCTATGTCTATGTTTTGCTTGACAAATGATCCAACATTTATTGGAGTGTATTTTAGAATCTTTAACTTTTGTTTCCTCTTTTAAGTAGAGGCTTATTAAAATTGCTAAAGTGAAGAACATGCCCACAGAATAAGAACCATATTCTCAAGCATTGACTCGGAAGAATGAGCTTGAAAGGAATAAAGAAGTTGTCGAGGACCCACCCAATGCATATAAACCATGGTTTTGGTGAACCTTTTGACTTGTATTCTCCATTTTCAATACCTTTTTATAGAAATGACACTGTGTTGGGTCAAGCAGAGCTAGCCACTGATTTGAAATCTCGTATACACGACTTGGATTCGATTTGAAACCTGAAAGCTGATCGAGTATGAGGTGCGTGCTTCGAGTTTTAGATAAGTTAACAGGTCTCATCAGACTTGATTAAACGGGCTGGACACGGCGGCTCATTGCATCCCAAACCCAGCCTGTCCTTAATATACACAAACCTGAGTTGGGTCCAACCTTTTCTCGTGTCTGCTTCTAATTGGTGTCGTTTCTCGTGACGGTTTCGTTGGGTTCATGCATGTTCGTGCGACTTGGACAGTGAGCAACGTGGATGGAAAATCTTACAAAGGCTGGTCAATGTGTTGTGTTCGTATCTGAGCAACGTGGGGCGGCTCAGGACCCGGCTTCTTTAACCTACTTGTCTCATTGGACACGATCAAAAATCACTTACATTGACCTCGTTTTTATTAATATTTTTCGATATTATATTTTTAGTTAAGATAAGAAATAAAAAATCTTAATGAGAGGAGAAAAGGGGGGTCTTACAAGAATTGAAGAGAGGTAATTAAGAGAGATATGTTAGAGTTGACCCTTACTGCCGTAGTGACTAGAATTAAAAAAGTATGGCGTGATAGGATAAAGGTAAACGACATATCATAGAGTCCTCAGGCCTCATCCCTACTGCCTAGGGATTTTTTTTTATATACAGGGTGGATATTCTCACGGTAGATGTATCAAACCGTAAGATTGTCACATTCTCAGGGCACTGATCAGGAAAGACTCATAGCGCAACTAGCAACAAGAAAAGCTGGTCTTTGCAAGGCGAAAGGTTATAGCAGATTATGGTCACCATCAGGTATATATATGGATTTACTATCAGTCTCTACATATTTATTCTTTTTAATCTATATCACTATTATCCTGTCACATATACATGTGAGCCTACTGGAACAGCCTCTCTACAATATAGGGATAAGGCTGCATATTATCAGATATCTCCAAACCTCACTTTATTACGAGACTTCAGGATATGATGATGACGACGACGACGACGACGAGTTAAGATAAGAAATAAAAAAAAGGAAATAAGGTAATTACATTTAATTTGTTCATTAACTTTTATATTAAATTAATTTAAGATCGAATATTCATGTCATTTCTTTTATTCTTATGAAAAATACATTATATCATATTTTTATTTATTAAATTATGATTTTTTTATTAAATAGCTCTTTTATTAAACGAAGACAAAATTTCCTCATTTCTAAAATTAGACTTACCATTTTTTTATAATTTAATTAACACGTGCCCAACTATTAATTATTTCTAATGTTTTTTTTTATTTTATATAAGCATACAAACTTAAAAGCCAAGATTGTGGTCAAATGGATATAAGTAAGAAGGTCTTAAGCACAAGAAATCATATAGAATAGAAGAGTGAACGAATCATCCTTTGGCTGCAAGCCAGACCAACAAGACCAACAACTTGTAATTAGTTGGAATTAACATTCACATAATCATACTTAACCTAATAAATAATAATTAAATGATCTCAATAAAATCTTAATTTTTAATACAATCAAATGCTAGAAATTAAAAAAATACGATTGCAGCCAAATTATGAAATATAATACACTCTATTTTTTGTTTAATCTGTTTGTTAATATATATTTATATTATATTATGTATAAGTTCAAATGAATGATTATTCTATAATTAAAAGTTTGAGAAATGATTAGTTGGATCTCAACCTCACATACTTTGGATTAAAGCAAAGCTTATTTGTATAACAAAATTAAGGATGTACTACAAGTTATGATAAGTTAGGCCTACGTTGAAAAGGTTGGCCTTTTCAAGTTAGCTCTCTTCTTATTGGTCCCACTGTGACCACAACAGCACAACCTTCAAAGACTTAAACATGTATCTAATTTAGCTAGCACATAGGATTAATGAGTTCAAAACGTGTTATTGTTTTTTTTTGTTATTTAAACTTCTTAAAACATATTAATAGGCAATTTGCATTTTTTATTAAAAAATCAAATTAACATTACTTTAGTTTTAAATATAAAAATATATATTGTGTCATTGAAGTTTATGCTAAGATTATGTTTGATTGGACGTAAGTTTTTTAATGGAATTAAATGAAATATAATAGAATAGAATGATTTATAATAAAATAGAATATCAATGAATAATATTATAAAATTGTTGTCTGAGATTGATGAAATGATTTATAATGTAATATAGTGTACAGTTGTTCATCATTTTACATTCCATCGTAAATTTCTCATGTAGGAAGTTTTTCATTTTTACTGTTTACGATAGAATGAGATGTAATATAAAATCTTCTTCTTCCATCTCATTTCGTTTTATTATATGATAAATAATAATATCAAACGAGGGAATAATATTACATTCCATTTAATTAATAAACTTTCAATCAAGCATAGCCTAAACACGGAAACATCTCTAGTTTCATTATTAACTAGGATTTAGATCCTTACTATCTCAAATGTCAAGAATACGAAAACTCTCACTAAGAATATACCTTTTCTTTTGAAAAAAAAAAAACTAGACCCACCGAATTGAAATTGTTTAAATAATTTCAAAAAAATTTATTTGTAAATTTCACATCGGATTAATTAGGTATCTTAAATTCAAATTTTATATTTTGTTAAATTTTATATTTAAATTCAACTAAAACTTAATTATTCAAAATTTATTTGTTAATTTCAGATATATCTAAACAGAATTCGGGTCAAGTTGAGTTGAAACTTGTGTATTATTTGTCATGGATGGAGCGTTAAAAAGAACAAATAAGGTGGGCACCAAGCTGCTAGCTACCTCCAATGGTTCTGACACTTGCTCACAGTTCTTGTTTGTTCTCAAGAATCATGCCATGTATAAAACAAGACGGCATTAGTATCACATGCATTTTGATAGTTTTGGACGAGTTGCACCAACTACGAAACACACACTCCACCCTTTCATTATTGTTATTACGGGCGAGGAATCCAATGTGAAGAAGAAGATCCAAATGAGTACAAGGAATGATCCCAGTGTGATTTAATTTGAAATTAATTGATTAAAATTATAAAATTTAATTTAATTTCAGGTATAAAATATTTGACCTGAATTTTGGTATAAAACCAATCCAATCTCAAATACCTAGAGGAGTGACAGGACAAACTGCTAATTTTCAGATACGAGATATCCATCATAGTCTTTATAGATGCATTTGCCCAATTGACACATCTGAAATAATAAATGTTGGACTTGTTAGATCCTTAGTAATTCATGCCAAGCTTGATCATTAGGGGCTTTAGAAATATGTATTTTTACTTATTTTGATGATCCTATTATGGAAGAAACTCTTTAGGAATTACCAAGTATGGGGAAGTAGAAAAGAGAATTTGATTGAGGGGGCGTTTGATTCATAGAAGATAATGAAAATGATAATATAAATGAATATAGCAAGGAATGAGAATAAAGTATAGCTAATAATGATTCCGATTCTTCTGGTAATTCAAATGAATGAAATATTGCTGAAAATGGAAGAATGAAAGTGTTACCTTTGTTGATACCAAACATGAGCTTTCATTCTATACCCATACTTTTTTTTCCCATTATTCCCAATTAAGCACCTCATCAATGAGTCAAATAATTTAAGCCAAAATATCACACAAAGGTGGACCGCTTTTTTCACATTCCTGAGAAATTTATATTTTTCCCTAATCTTATTCTTTAATAGTACGGAACAATAATATTATTGAAGTGAATACACAAATAACTTTAAACACATGAAGTAGAGTAGTTGGTTTGATCTCGGGATGGAGAGAACAAAAAAAAAATTAAAATTAAAATTCTTTATGGAGACATATTCGTTGGATTGTTTTATAACAAATTTCAGATCAAATATTTTATATCTGAAATTAAAATTAATTTTAAAATTTTAATCAATTTTTTTTTTGTTTCAAATTAAATCACAATGTGATCATTCCTTTTACTCATTTTGATCTTCTTCTTCACATTGGATTCCTCCCCCGTAATAACAATAACGAGAGGATGGTGTGTGTGTGTTTCATAGTTGGTGCTATATATATAATATTTTAATTATTATATATATTTAAACTTAGAAATAATTTAATTTAGCTTTTTTTAAGGTTTGTATTCGAACCTAACTCAACCGATTATAAATCTAATTTATATTCCTTGTCTTGCCAAATAGCTTACTTAACAAGCATAATTTAGACATTGTTATATATTTTTGATAGTCTTTTTATTAGACTACGTATTATTGAACTTTTCAAAATTTTGTGTATCAACAAAATTTATATTGAATGTTATTGTTGCTGTTGTTGTATATTTTTGATAATTTATTCGGTGCATAGAAATGTTTTGAAACTTTCATTCAATGTATATTTAATAACAATTGTTATAAATTATCTATTAAAAATTATTTAAATAATAAAAATATAATTTTTTATTATATTTTTATAAAAAAATTATTTTCGTGACTTAAACTTGTGACTTTCCATTCACAGAAGAATAATTTTAACATATAATTTTCTATCATTTAACAAAGAATGATTTAATTTTAAAATAACCCTTTTATTTTAAATATAAGTTTGCATATTATGGGATTTTTTTAATTTTCATATTATTGGATTTTTTAAATTGACACAGAAAGATATATGTCGAAAGCAACTTTCTTGTGTAATATTGATTTTTTTTTAAAATTGTGTGTATTAGTTAAAATTGTAATATTTCATAGACAAATGGTTTTGACACGGAAAGACACATGTCTCGATCGAAACGCACAAAATGATGACATCTTGGTTCTATAAACATCAATTAAAAATGACCATTTCAAAGACTGTGAATTGATATTAATATTAATATTTAATTTAATTTGTTAAATTTAATGAATATTAGATTAATAATATTATTATTTAACTTTAATTCATTATTTTATTAAGCGGTTTACTAATTTATAAATTATAGTATATATAAGAAATGTTTATTATATATACATATCTAAAAAGTAAGGACAATATATTTCATCATTATATAAAATATTAAATAATATGTTAGTAATAATAATTAAATTACAAAATTAAGAGAGTGGTTACTTAATAGTTTGTCATTTCTTATATATATATATATAATAAAAATGAAATTGAAACTCATGTTTAATGGTAATATCACATTTTTAAACGTTAATAGCTCAAACTCAATTTTTATAAAAAATACTAAATTTATAAATGATTATTAAATACACTCTAAATATAATATTTGTTTTATTTTAATTATATGTCAAATGACTTGTTAAAATATAATTTATAAATTTAATAAAATAAAATTATGGGGTTAAATAATGAAAAATTTAAAAATTGAAACGAAAAATTTCTTCTTCTTCTTTTTAAATTTCATGAAAATGATAGCTTCAAAAAACTGATTACCTCTTTTTCTGTCACAAACTCTATATTTTATTTGAACCCAAGAGCAAGAAGCCTCTCAATCTCTCTCTTTCTCTCTCTGCCTCCTGAGCATTTCTCAATCCTCAGCAACGCAGAGGCAAATTATCCCAAACTTCAGCGTCTCTCCGTTCATTTCTTGATCCCTAGATCTGATCTCTAGAATTACCTCGCCGTCTCTCTACGGTACTTGTTTTGATTTTTATTCCTTTTTTTTCCCTAAATATCGGTGCTAATTTTTCAAAAGATCGAGATCGGGTTCGTAGAATTTGGCGGGTTCGGGTTCCGGTGCCGGAGGGTCCTTGTTCATGCTCTACTTTGGCTTCGAATTCTCTCCTCCTTGTACGCTTCGCACTTGAATGTTCCAATCTCAACGCATTTCTTTTTCCTTACTCCATTTTTGTGAGATTAATTTATTATTTATCTACGTATTTGTATGTTTTCTCTTTGCGTGTTTGTGTAGTGGTGGCGTTATTTAGATCGTGAAAATTGGCTCCGCAAAGGCGATCGCAGCGCCACACCGGCGGCCAGATGCAGCAGCCGAATGCTGCCGCCGCAACCGCTCTCTACGATGGCGGTGCTGGCGGCGGGGGCGGCACTTTGCATAGCGCGGACGCCGGAGACGCCGTCATGGCACGGTGGCTCCAGTCGGCCGGCTTGCAGCATCTGGCCTCTCCGTTGGCTTCTACTACAAGCGTCGATCAACGACTTCTCCCCAATCTTTTAATGCAGGTAATGTGTTTGCAAATTTTAATTCCTTTCCGATTGTTAGGCTCGGGATGTTTTTGTAGTGTGTGGTGACATTCGATGTCCTTATTGTCTGTAGGGTTATGGAGCACAGTCTGCTGAAGAGAAGCAGAGGCTTTTGAAGCTTATGAGGAACCTGAATTTCAATGGAGAGTCTGGTTCTGAGCCTTATACACCTACTGTGCAAACTTCTGCACCGGATGCATTCTATTCATCGGAGTTTAGGGGAGATTTTGGAGCTGGACTTCTGGATCTTCATTCCATGGACGATACTGAGCTTCTGTCCGAGGTATATATATACATATATATATATATATATAGCTTTTATAAGGATGTGAGTCAGTCTAATTTGCGGATCGAATTGTTTTGCAGCATTGTGTTTGATGCCTTGAGCTCAATCACGTGAGTGTTGGTAACCGTATAATCTGATTCGGGAACATGAAATTGGAACTAAATGATGGATAAAAGACTAAGAGAATGGGTTTCTTGATCTATGATTTCATTATGCTTTTTGACTGACGTAGAATAAGTTGTTTCTTTCATTTTCATATGGTAATGAATTGTTGCTTTAATCTGCTTTCACAGCATGTTATTTCTGTACCCTTTGAGCCATCTCCGTTCATGCCTGGTGCTTCAAAAGGGTTTGAAAATGACCTCAGTCTCAACACTAACAGACAGCAAAGGGAGCAAGCTGATACTGACTTGTTAGCTCCAGTTCCTACTAATGAAAAGGATAACAACACGAGAGAAACTAATGTGGCCAAGATAAAAGTTGTGGTAAGTTGGCTTTATGAGTAGTGGTACTGGATGACTGTCTGTCTCTCTCTCTTTTCTGCTGTAAGCGTGCTTACATGTAAGGAGGAATCATTTGTGTGCATGCTTAGAGTAAGTTTGAAAATTCAATTTTGGTAGGGTACTAACGTTTGTAGTTCAAGGAAAATTTTCAGTACTTCTAGTTGTGGAATTGTCATGTTAAACTGTTAGATTGCAATCTTGCTAGCTTTAGTAGTTGAGGAAATTACATTGTATTTTGGATATCTGTAGTGCCTTTTGGTTTATGGAGGAAAGAAATCAGAACAGCTAGATATTTTAGAGGGCAAGTTATTTGCAAATGAATTTTTAGCTGGTTTTAATTTATGAACCTTCACACGATTTGTTTAAGCTTGTGACCGCATTTTCCTTCCTTTTCGCATTACCTTATTTGTTTCATTCGCTAAATGTGGTTAAAATGCTAAAGCTATATATTTTTTAACTATATATATATCCTAGGTACGTAAAAGGCCACTAAACAAAAAGGAGATTGCTCGGAAGGAGGATGACATTGTATCTGTCTGTGAGAATTCATTAACTGTCCATGAACCAAAGCTTAAGGTACCTACTGCTGTTGTAAGAAAGCATAATTCTGAAATTTCTGATTAAGAAAAGAAATTTACTTTAATGATATGCTAATGGTTGTTCACGATATTTCATTGCAACATCTGAAATTAAAGTGCTGACATTTGATTTTTGATCTGGAAAGGTTGACTTGACTGCCTATGTTGAGAAGCATGAGTTCTGCTTTGATGCAGTTCTGGATGAGCATGTCTCTAACGATGAAGTAAGATGATACATTAGAGAGAAAACTCGATTCTGACTGCATTTTCACGTCTAGTAATTATGAGCATGTGTAATCTTTGGTTACTTTCCATTAACTTGTATTGTCTTTACCATTTTTTTTCTTGATGCGGCTGTAAGGCAACGTTTTGGTACTGATATCAGCTCTCAAAAGCCATTTTCAGATTTTTTTTTCATTTTCATTTGTAAATTACGATTGAAGTATCCCTCCGTGGTCATTCATTGGCTAAAATATGATCCTTTTTGTGTACTTATATAGGTTTATCGGGTTACTGTGGAGCCAATTATTCCCACCATTTTTCAGCGAACAAAAGCTACATGTTTTGCTTATGGTCAGACAGGTATGGATTTCAGTTCTTATTCTTGTATAGCATACTATTCTATGTGTTAATCTATGTCTTTGTTGGCTGGTAAAGGTTTCATAGTTGGGTGGGAAACACATGCATCAATTTAGTGCATTGATGAAACAAAGTAAAGCACAGCACTAGACTTAAAATAAAATAAAGTTTCTCCAATTGGCATGATTGGTTGATATTCAAGATATCTGAATTGATTTTTTCATGGTGTCCTTTTGCTTATTGTTCCTTTGAACCCAAGGGGATCAGTTTCTCAGGAAATTCTCCTAATATCTGGATTAGCCACATCAAGAATACAAGCTCATAGTTACTTCTCAACGAATTTGTTTTGCTTTCTCCTCAGTATATTCGCTGTCTGTTTCTGAAGGTCAATTTTCCATATATACTGCTTTTTATCTTCATTTCAGGTAGTGGTAAGACTTTCACAATGCAACCATTGCCTCTTAGAGCTTCTGAACACCTTGTTAGATTGCTGCACCAGCCAATTTATCGCAATCAAAGATTCAAATTATGGCTTAGCTACTTTGAAATATACGGTGGAAAGCTCTTTGATCTTCTTAGCGAGAGAAAGTTAGTACTTGCCCTTGGTTTTCATCAAGTTTCTTTTATGTTTCTTACCTAGCTGACTTTGAATTTTCTTGATGATATTCCCTGTAACATCTTGTGGTGCTTACTAAATGCAGTATCTTGGGTAGTAATTGTGCATGGAATTTGTTAGTGAGTGCTGAATTGCACATTAAAGTTGCTGACTTAGTTTGTTGATCTTAAATAGGAAACTTTGCATGAGGGAAGATGGACGACAACAAGTTTGCATTGTTGGACTGCAAGAATTTGAAGTTTGTGATGTACAAATTGTTAAAGAGTATATTGAGCGAGGCAATGCTGCAAGAAGTACAGGATCAACTGGTGCAAATGAGGAATCTTCAAGGTCTCATGCTATTTTACAGCTTGCGGTTAAGAAGCACAGTGAGGTAAAGGACTCAAGGAGGAACAATAACAACAATGATGGTAATGAGGCCAAAAGTGGAAAAGTGGTGGGAAAGATTTCTTTTATTGATCTTGCTGGTAGTGAACGAGGTGCAGATACCACAGATAATGACCGACAAACAAGGTTTTCCTTTCCTTCATGAGCTGTTTATTGGAATATGCATCACTGGCATTATATTCTTAATTGCAAGTATCTATTCTAGAGGATTATGTGTTCTATCAAATCTATTTGTTTGGCAAATATTCAGATTTATTGTATGACAACTATGCTAAAAAATGATTACATATTTATCAAAATCATTTTTTGGTCGTCAAACTTTGGTACTTTGCAGATATCTTTATACCTGGTTGGACATTTTGATGGAAATAAAATTTCTTAGTTGCCTTGCTATTTCCCAAGAAGGGAGTATCAAGTTTGTGCCAACTAAAGTTATAAACTTGGCTGGTGCAAAGAATATAATTTAATTGCTATGTAGGATGTTTTTTCCCCCCAACCTATTCTGTTTCTCAATCTGATTGGTTGGTTAACTGCAGTTAGTGATGGGTGGACTCACCATTACTTATTGTAAGCACATGGTTCATTTCAGGATTGAAGGTGCAGAAATAAACAAGAGCCTTCTGGCGCTCAAGGAATGCATTCGTGCTCTAGATAATGATCAAATCCATATACCATTTCGAGGGAGCAAACTCACAGAAGTACTTCGTGACTCCTTTGTGGGCAACTCTAGAACAGTTATGATCTCTTGCATTTCTCCAAATGCTGGATCTTGTGAGCATACACTCAATACACTGAGATATGCAGATAGGTCTGTATACAATTATCCGCATCAAGAAAATGTTTTTTCTTCTTGAAATGCTTGGAAATTCGTTGAGTGAGACATGTTTATTCTTTGCACAGGGTTAAGAGTTTATCCAAAAGTGGAAATGGTAAAAAGGATCAGGCTCTAAATTCATCTTCGCAAACCAACAAGGACAATTCAACAGCATCGTCTTTGCCTCTTGCTGCTGAGGCAGATGACATCTATGTGCAACAACAAGAGCCCAAAGCACCAGATATGGGAAGAAAGGTCCCAGAGAAAGAAGCCTCATCTTACATTCCTAATGATTATGACAAGCAACCATCCAGTGTTAATTCAACTTATAACTTCAATGGCCACGAGGAAAGTGATTTGGTGACCAGCATAGTGGATAGTGAGAGATCTGAAAGTTCTTATGTGGGTTCTGTGAGTCAAAAGAACTATTCATCATACTCTCAGAACCTAGTCGATGCCGAAGAGAGAGTGCAGAAGGTGTCCCCACCACGCCGAAA
Source organism: Erythroxylum panamense (assembly GCA_027123425.1). NCBI lineage: Eukaryota > Viridiplantae > Streptophyta > Magnoliopsida > Malpighiales > Erythroxylaceae > Erythroxylum > Erythroxylum panamense. Next base: position 48,429,031 of record JAOTIZ010000203.1, on the reverse strand, counting down.
AGGGCCAAGGGAGGAAAAATCAGAAAAGTTGGGGAACTCATTAAAGAAAGATGGTGGTGGATCTGATCTCTCCAGCACAAATTCTCGACAGGGTGCAGTGAAGTACAAGCCAACCAACAGTGGGTCACAACAGTATGCACCTGATCCTCCTGCGGATGGAAATATAAATGCGATACTTGAGGTTGGTGAATGCATATACATACATACTGTGTTGAAATAGGAATATCAACATTATTGCACCTCCTGGAGTTTTTAGTAAAAGATTACTGTTTGTTCTGGCTGTTCTAGGAAGAAGAGGCCCTTATTGCTGCGCATAGAAAAGAAATTGAGGATACTATGGAGATTGTTCGTGAAGTAAGTGAAGATTCGTTCATTGTTATGTTACACGTGTATTCCATTCGGAATTCCTACAATATTGGGAGGTTTACTTTCTGTTGGCCTTTTATGTTAGGAAATGAAATTATTGGCAGAAGTTGACCAGCCGGGCAGTCTCATAGACAACTATGTTACACAGTTGAGCTTTGTGCTGTCACGCAAAGCTGCTGGTTTGGTTAGTCTTCAAGCACGACTTGCCAGGTTTCAGCATCGATTAAAAGAACAGGAAATACTTAGTCGGAAAAGGGTGCCCCGTTGATGCAGCAATTTGATGTCTGCTTCAGTGATGCTCTCATTCTGTCTTGGTAATTTCTTCTCTCAATTTGTTTTGCATTTACCGTTTCTCCTGTTGATCAATGAAATTGGTTCCTTTCTCTATTTGAGAAGATTTTTGCCTACTTTAATTGAGTGTGTATGATACATTTTACTCAACAGGTTTTATTTTGACTCACAAAGCAAGGAGGGTATGTAGGTTTTATCATCTCAGGTTCCCATGACAAGGTGGGGAAGGTTGTTTTTCCTTTAGTTCAAGGCCTCTGCCTCTTGGGAGCGGCTATAGGGATATTCATTCATGTTCGCTGCTTGGTGCTGGGTGTGACTCATGATGGTTGTTAAAAAGATGGCTTGTTGAGGCGTTGCTTAAATGGGTTTTCTGGCCTTGGAATGTTGGAAAGATGACAGGTAACTGTACTGTATTCTGTAATATGGACAAAACGAACAAGAGACCAAAAAAATATAAAAGGAATTTGGCATTATATAATCTCATTAGTCTGAAAACATCTTTCATGCTGTTTGCGTTACCTTGCCTTGTGTCGTTACTTCTTGTTGGAATGTATTGTAATTTGGCCTAATTATTATTAAAGATGGCAAGATTGATTCGGTCATGTTTAAGTTGATCAAACTTCTGATCGAACTCAGATTCGAGTTTGACCTTCAGATTCGAACAATGACTGGAGAACCAATTGACCAAAACCCGATTGGGTCCAATCCGTTGCCAACCCTATTTAGTAGGAGGTAATTGCGCCGCCTTCTGTGGAGCTGATTCATTTCAACGGTGTACATAATCGAACTCAACACCAATAAGCCTTGTCATATACGAGTTTAGGCATTAATTAGCTTGAATTATAGGCATTTACATTTAGAAATCCAATATTTACAGCATAAAATCAATGGAACATCGGCGGGGAAGGCCAACAGGCAGAGTATGAGGACTCCTCTGCTTCGGCCAGCTCTCTGGAAGACGGACAAAGACATTGACGGTAATCCACAATCTCTATTTCTCAATCAATATACAGAATATAAATCCACCGACTGCAACAACCAAAAACTCAGTAGCAGAGACCAAAAACTTCAACTTCTGAGATCAACACCTCCAAGATAACATAATATAGCTGTCAGCTACTATTCTTGTCCTCGGTCACCATCTAGTTAGGCTTCAGTTCTTATGCACAGGGAAGGAGCAATTCAAATAGTCCACTCCACCTGCAATTTCTTGTAGGCAAAAAAACAATCTATTCACATTGTATAACTCGCAGACACCGCCACTCCCACCACTGCTATTTCTAAATTCCTACTGCACTCTACTAAAAATCAGTCAGCTCTCAATCTCAGTATCTCCTTTGCCGTCCTCTGTCGAAAGTACGGCATATGCTCCTGCAAAACAAACCAACAAACTTAAATATACAAATTCACAGCATATATTGCATCATAATTCTCAGCTTGTCGACATCTCGATCAAGTATATAAGGGCCCGGGCTTTCTAAACATAAATCAACTGGGGTAGGTAGTTTTCAATGATTCAACTAATGCCAACCAATTGCAATTTCATGTATGATGACTTATTTTCATGCCCACCTGCCCAAAACACAGCCCTAGACCTCTGCTATAAAAATCAGCATATTTGATCATGAACATTCCGCAGTCATGCCTGTTAATAGCACAAAAAATTAGTTAGGAGATATCAATAGTCAGATGGGACCTGTTGAACCCTATCAACCAGAAACTACAGTGTTCAACGGAACTCAACTGTGATAACGGTTTACGACATAAAATATAACTGAGGCGGAATGAGATAACCCATCAATTAAGCATCATTTTGAAGAGAATTTTTGTTACATGCATTTTGTAGACAATATGATCCCTGGAAGGTAATCCCTTAGCATAATATTCTTAAATGAATGCTATATTACTATATTCTTTTCTTCAGTGTCAACAATACTCACCAATTCTCCTGCTTGGGAAGATCTTCAAGAAATTCTCGCTCCCAACTGCTTACATCAATGTTTTCCTGACTCTTATCCTTCACTTCTTCAACATAATATCTTGCCTGGAAAACACATACATGGTATTGATCAGTGTTAGCCACGTTATAATGAACTATCAATCAACCTTGTTCCATGAATCTTTCCTTGCCAGTTTTGATGGTTTAGTTTTTTCTTCTACCCTTTGTGTCGAGTCTATATGTTCGCATCTTTTACGTTGAAATTCAAACTCATCAAACTTATCACTCAGTACAACGGAGCACTACAATTTACAAAGTTTACAAACATGTAAGACCAAGGCAATATATGAGAAACCTTTTGCAATTGATGAGGGGAATTTTAGTAGTAGGGTTCAAATTATAAAAACTCAGTCCCAAGCCCTGAGAAACTTTCAAGTAGCTCAGACCTTCTCACATTTGTAGATTGAGGAGAAAGCCAAAGAAAAAGATTGCACATACTGGTAGAATAAAGTTATGTATTGTTATGTGATTTGATTTTGGACCAATAGATATTAGGGCAGACGGACACTAAGATGAAATAGGCCCACTAAGTCATCACTACTGAACTAGAGAAGTCAAAAGGGAGTATAAAGAGTGTTTGCTTTAATCAAACCACAACACACCTGCGAAATGAAATGCTAAGACAAGAATGGAAATCATACCAGATGTTCCAACACCATGGAGTCTTTCCCTTTCATTGAATCAAGATATTGGAATTTTCGATCCTTATTGTTAATGATTGCCAAACACCAATGTATCTCTCTGTGAACGGGGACAAATATCTGAGCACAACACAATCATTGGGTTCAAGTACGAGTATAGTATTGCATCATTTAAACAAAACAAAAATAAGCCGGAAACATGAAAACTAAAAAATAAAAAGTGAACCATCTTACTTTGTCACAGTCAACCAAGAAGTATCCCAATTTCCTTTGCGTAGTCCATCTTTTGACAGCTTTATAGTCGTAGGTCTTGCCCCCACAAGTTAACTGCACAAAGTTAAAAAATTGTCAAAAGAATAAATAGATTAAAAGAAATAATGGAAAGAGGCAACAAGTTAAAGAAATTTAATTTGAAAATCACAGTAAAAGAAGAGCAACAAAAGATAGAGATGAAACAAGAAAAGATAGAGATGATACGAGTCAATATTTAGTAACTATCCTACAAAATTTTTCCAAGAAAATTAGTGAGTAAAAGTGATGGAATTCAATGGACATAAAATGGAGGGAACACCATTTGTCAGACTAGGATCCTCACTAAAATTCAATGTTAAATTTCAAATAAATCAAATTTCACGTGTGATTTTGAACGTCTCTCAACAATTGACGAACTACTCTCTTGTAGGAAATCATATTACTAGGGGCTTGGTTTGAGTCATTGAAGACCTATCTAAAAGAATCCTACAAGATAGACAGCACAATTTAGAAACCAAAGACTAACACCTAGTGTATGTCAGAAACCAAAAAGGCAAAAACTACAAATTAAAGCTTTACTTTGCAATGTTTTGATTAGCAATGCAATAAACCGGGGTAAGAAGGGAGAAGAGAAACAGATATCACAAAGCCATCTGAAACTACTATGACTAATAGAAAGACTAGATTGTCGTCTCGAGAGACTAGCTTCTTTTCTCCAACTCTTGTGACTGTGAGAAAGACTTGCAAAATCCAAAAAACCCGAACAGATAGATATATGTGCATTTCAGGATATACCATTTTTGAAGTAGAATAAGCGTCCGGTTCTACAAGAGACAAGAACAGGGCCAACCTTTTTGTAAAAGAAAGTGTTGAAGAAATGACATTTCAAAAACTTATTTGGCTCTCTTTTCTCTCTTTCTTTCAGCAGCTCAAGGTACACATTTATGACCTGAAAACAATTAACATGCCAACATATCAGGAAAAAAGCTACAAAATCATAGGAATCAACATGGTCCACATAAATAACCATCATATCTTGGATTCATGTGTCAGTTACTTGGCTACATGATACAAACAAAGGAAAATGATGCCATCCCAACCATCACCTCATCATTCAACCACATGCAAGGTGCAAGGCATTGTAGAATTTCTCCGGTGATATCAATATTTGAATTATCATGAGTGACTAGTAACCTCCTCCTGCAAGACCAAATATAGCTGATGTTAATTTAACAAGTAACAACAGCACCAATTTAGGCACCAAATTAACATGTTCGTCATATCCTACCGATTGCCGGCTGAAAGGGCATGCTTTACCTCCTCCTCCTCCTCCTTGGTGAGGGCAGTAAAAGGTTCATGAGGTATCTCCTGAAAACCATCAATAGATTTTTCATTAATTGAAGTAACAGCAAATTACACTATCTCCATTTTCCAAAAAAAATTTACTTGCCTCACTTCTAAAACAAGAACTCTACAAAAATTTTGGATAACCATAAAATACTCATGAGGACTAACGAATTAATGCTATAGAGCAACCAATAACTACATAAAAATGCAGAAAAAGACAATTCACCTCCACCAATTTCTCCTCCGGTTTCTTCACAGGCCGTAACAGCTTAAGCAAACTCCACCTTTCCTCATTCAATTTAATCTCAAACGCCAAATCTAACAACCTTGTACTCCTCCTCACACTCTCAAGCAATTTCTTATAAACCCCAACACTTGATACATCCACTTCACGGTCCAATACCGACAAACCCGTAAAGTTCCTACCATTCTCAACCTCCATATTCCCATTCATAGTAACAACTGATCGTTCCTCAGCACCCTTCACATCATTATCAACCCCGTCCACAGGTCTAAATCTCCCTTTCCTTCCACTTTCTTCAATAACCTCAATCTCTTCAATACTCGAATCCTCAGTGAGCACCTCCTTTCCAGGCTTTGGTGCCTCATAATCAACATCAACTACTTCCTTCTCTTTAACCAAATACCTAAATGCGCCAATTGCTTTTCTCTTGGCAAAATCCAACTTCTTACTCAAGAAATGACCCATATCATCACCACTTGACCTCTCTGCATCACTATGATCACTGCTTCTCGGCCTCGACAACCCAAACTTGAGCTTTCTACAAGGAGCATGAACTTCACGGCGGAACTTGGCGGTCGACTCCGGGTACCGGGAGATTCTAGAAACCGTACTATTGGAGGAGCTCGGGGTTTTGTACGAAGTCTGACGCATTAGTGAGAATCTTAGCTTCTTTGGAACGTAATGAAAATCCGGAGAATCTGAAAACAGAAAGGAGTCTCGCTTTCGGTTGCTGGTTATAGCACCCATTTAGAGACAAACCCAAAGCTCAAAACCAACCCATAACCTTCTAATCGTCTAATCTGAAATCCAAAACTCGAACACATGTACTTTTGAATGACAACTGACATTCAATCAATTTCAGGAAATTAGGGAATACTTTCAGGAGAGATAAACCCTCGAGTGGCAATTTGGGCTGGCTCAATTGGCCTTTGTTTGGATGGAGGGAACCAAGAGAAGAGAAGGAAAAGAAATTGTATTTCTCTTCTTTTTCATTGTTTGAACAAGAATAAGAGAGAGAATTGAGAGGAATGGAAGGAAAATTTAGGTTATTTTTATTCTTATCTTGTAATTTCCCTCCCTTTCTCACCAATTTGGTAGAAAAGAGAGGAAAATGTAAGATTTCCTTTCATTTCCTTTCCTTTGTATAATTAAGCATCCAAAGGATTAGGATTTTGTTATAGAGGATACGCTACTTCAATTTCGATTTCGGAGCATAATCCGTCGTTGTTTTTAAATGGAAGAAAAGGGAGGGACTTTCCGGGAAATTTACCAGTTTTCCGAACAAAAATAAGTGCTTACTGACACTGTCGAATTGAAATCGACTTTGGCTTACTGACACTGTCGAATTGAAATTTATATCTAAAAATGGAACTAAAAATTAAACTAGTAAAGTAAGAAATTTAAAATTTTAATTAGTATTAAATTATTATAAATTTAATTTAAAATTAAATATAACTTTAAAAAATTATCTGAAAAACTAAAATTTAACTAAAAAATAAAATATAATTATTAAAGTAAATTAAACTAAAATTTAACTAGTTTAAAATTCTTAATATTCAATTTTTTAATCATTAAAATTACAAATTTGCTCCTTAAAAATTAATAAGATAATAGAAAATCCAAAATTTGATACCAAATTAATATTTTTTGCTTAAATTTTAGAATAAACTAACATATATTTGAATCTGAAAGATTAAAAATTTAAGTAATCTAAACAATCCGACTCCACTTTAAAACAATGTTGTTTTGATTTTAAATTTAAGAAAGATCATATGTTACGGTGTCTTCAGACGAATTCGAATAGCACAATTTAAACCCGATCAACCCAACGTCAGACCAAATTCGAGCCACGATTTAAGTATGATGCATTTTTTTAGACGACTTATGTAAGTTCAAACAAGCCTTCTTGTCCCGTTATTCTTTGTGGGACCAAATCTTTTGCGCTTGTGCCCATAATCTTGTGTCAACTCTATTCCAGACAATCTAATCCAAATAAATATGTGAGACTCAGAAAAATGTATAGATAGAATTGTCTGAAATAGAACTGGCGCCGAGTTATAGGTAGAGAGGATCTTATTCCATTCTTTATTATCCTAGTCTGTTTGACCTGACGAGACGAAAGAAAAAAACCAAGCATTGCTTTAAAAATATAAATGTAGCAAGAAGTTCCTTGCCTTATTCAGATATCACGATTTAAATCCGATCAAACTTTGGACAACATTTGAACCACACAACCTTAAGCTTGACGGATCATCACCCCACACTGAAGCCTCGACCTTAGGAGGTTAAGTCAGGCCAAAATGGCGACGAACTCAGCTCGACATAGCGTATTGCCATGTATACTTTAGAGCAATATTTCTTCATCTAACTCGAAATGGTAAGATAAAGAGTAAGAGAGACTCGTACCTGTCTTTTATTTTCTATCAATTTCTAATTTTACTCTATCTGCCAATCTAATAATATTATAAGATAAAGAGAGATTCCTTCCCTTATTACACATCTAAATAGTTTTAAAAGTTCTGGAATGCTAAATCATAGTGTTATAAATATTGAATTTATATTACTTGTAAATTAAGAAAAAAAACATTAAAATAACATACAAATGATTTTTAACACTATAATTTGCACTACAGATGTAATATAATTACATTTACGTGAATTATTTAAACAAAGTTGATTATCACATCCCCTATATTAGGTTGCACTGCCAAATAAATATCAGAAATCCCAATTAGAGGCCAATTCTCATTTCCAGCCATAACAAACCTGAGTCTAGTTAATAGCACACTTTTCCTTCTTCTTCTTTTTTTATCGGTAGAACGGGTGCGCACCAACTAATCGGTAGACTATATGCAATAATCCGTAAATCATGTGTTTTGATTAATAACACACATTGTTATGAACTTATGATATAAACAGTTGATGTGAAATCTAGTTTCATGCAATGTATGATGCTTACAATGCCTCTTTGTATGTACAAACATGTTTAAAGCCAGAGAAGAAGGTGTGTGCCCGTTTTGCAGCCTCCAGTAATCAATATCCTTGGACAGATCTCTACCAACTTAGTGGTGTCCTCTGAATCAGAAAAATAAGTATGTGGTGAACTCAAGGATTGCATAAAAACAAATAAGATTTTCACAGTCCAGACTACCTTTTTGGTTTTATACAAGCTGCACTACAGCAGCTACTCGTAAGGTTCCATTTTGAAGAAGATCAGCGAGCTCATCGAATAAGATGGCAGTACGCCAGCCCCATCCCTTGGGAGCTTTTGGTAGAAGGGTTCCTCTTTGCTTAAAGCTCCCAAACACCATGACTTCTCTCTTTGACGGACAAATCAACTATAATGTCAAGAGAATAACTGCCCCTTAGAGGAATAACTCACTTGTAAAGCTAAGGTGGAGCCAGGTAAACTACTGCACGAACAACTTTACCTGATAACGAGCGGTAACCTTTTCACGAGTGTCCACATAAATATGGACCTGCATTAAGGGATAAGTTTAGGTAAGAAATAAGCTTAAACCTGAGTTCTGACTGGAATTTTCATCATGCCATGTAGAAAAATATTGTATTCAGCATCTTGTTGGGCAGTATAATGTCACAGATGGGAATGGTACGAAAGAGTGGGAAAGAAAACAGAAAGAAAAGCAGGGAGGAAATGATAAAGGAATATGAAGTCAAATGTGATATCAAAATTCAAACCAAATGCTGATTTGCCACGGTTGAGGCTAACCTTTCTATGGGAATCAGTGATCTCTGCCTTTCTCCGGTGAAGAAAAAGTCCTGAAATATCAGGAAGCATTTATAATATCAGATCTAATCAACAAAAACATAGTGTTCCTCAAAAGGATATCTTGCTTTCAACTCTGCAAAAGAAAAAGAAAACAGGAATGCTGAATGCTACCAAGAGTTCTGCGTCCTTGGGGATCTTCATCATTGAAGGCCTGGACGCTCACCTGCAAACATAGCTCAATCCCATAAAATTCTTAAAAGTTTGAAACAAATGACTAATCAAAAGAGCAGATAATATTTCAGACCTTCCACAGTGAACCAGCATAAAAATATTCTGGAGAATGCTTGACTTGTCCGTCACTGAGTCTATGCACATCACCAAATTCAACCCTGTGAAAGTAGCATTCAATCCACAAAAAGATTTGTGAGGCTTTTACAAGTGCACAAATTGCTTTAAAAGGTAAATGAACAGCAATTGTAAAGTTCGCAATATAGTGGACAATAGTAGTTCACCAAAATCATTAAGACCAATTCTTGAGCATAATTCAAGGGTGTGGTTACAGAACTAAATTTGAATACAAGGAACGGCTTCAAACTGAATTTTAAAGACAGAATATAGAGCATAGACTGTAACCAGACATATTCAGAAGGCATATTCAGAAGGGACTAATGAGGAATTCCATTATCTAATGCATTAATCAACAGTCTGAAATCTTCTTTGGGTGGCATCATCCAATAGATAATCTTAAATTTTGCAAAAAAGTAAGCATCTCAAAGAACACTCACCCAAATCGAAACGGAGGGAATTGATTTAAAGGAGTTTTCATATCTAGAGATATTGAAGGACTGTTTGTATTTTCCCACTCTATTCCCATAGAATGTTCTTGTGACTCCAGCATCTGAACAGCAATACCACTGGTACTCGTTGCCGAACTAGATGTCTCAGGGATTCTTTCTTGCATATCTGTCTCATACTCTCTCACCACAGGCTCTCCATGGACATTTCCTGCAATGTTCCCTCCTTGACTCAATCCAACCAGTGCTGTTAACCCGTCTCCAGATAAATCTCCATTGTTGTCAGTTCTACTCTCTGAATCATCATTAGCAAGAGCCTGTTGGCAATTTCGGCTACCCATACCGAAGGGCACACGTGAGAAGACAAAACGTGTTGGGGGCCAAGCAGTAGCTGGTACAAATGTGGTTCCTCGTCCAATACCAGCAAGGCCATCAATGGGTCCCCTAACATGAACTCGAACAGGCCTAAAGAGGCCATTTCCCCCACCTTGAGCAGAATCAGCAACATATACACTTCCCATGTTTCCAGAAGAAATGTGCTCGCGGTCTTGTGGATAATAACCTGTATTACCAACACCATTCACAAATGCAAAAGGTTGCCTGCAGGTGCAGGCTGCACTAGTGAAGCAGCAATTTTTGCATGTGTCAGCACCAATTTCTTGTACCCTCTGACTTAATAGCATCTATAAAATAGCCACGAGAATGAAGGAGTCAATCTTCTCATCAAATAGATGAATACTAGCAATTATGTAATACTTGCAGCAGGACATAAGGACAATTACATTTGCCAGATGAAGGAAAAAAACAGCTTGACTGACAAACAGTAGTACTTTGAGAGACTCGATAAGTATACGGTGAAATAAGAACCTCATTGGAGCATAACAACCACTGAGTTTCTGAATGCCGTATCAGAACTATAAATTTATCATTCCCTTTACATTCATTGCATGATAAGAGGAAAAGAACTACTCTAGCAAAGCTTTTCAGGCTAGTGCACAGATAAAATTGTCAGATAGTATCAAGAATGACATGCCAAAAGATCTAGTGGGTTAGATGACTTTAGGATGAAACACAAATCAAATGTCAAGATAAAAAACGGTTGGTTTTTGCAGACTGTATTAGAATTATGAACCTCCACCAACACCCACGTCCAACATAAGGGAATAATAAGAGGAAAAAATGCATTATGAAAACACAGGACAATATAGAAGCAACTAAACCTGCAACCAAAGACCATCATTCACTGCTTTGCAGGGAAAACCTAGCTCCTCAAGCTGCTTTCTGACATTCAGAAGTGCCTCAAAGGACATGTTGCAATATAGAAGAGAACCCCCTTCAAATATAGTTACAAAACCATCGCTGTCCTCCCCACTAATGCCACAGTTCCCTCTAGCATAACCTTTTACTTGTCTTTTACCTACTACTCGACCACCCCACGAAAGAGGAGATACACATCTCCCCCAATCATTGGGTATTTGTGAACTGGAAGATGGATCCCCAGGATTGCAATGCCTGAGTTGGTCACCAGAAAGCCAAGTATTATTATTCAATTGATATGAACCTTCTTCAGATGGCCCCTCCATAGCCACTCCAGGGATCCCTAGAGCACTAGTCCCAACACCATTTGACATCTCAATATAAGGACATGGGGTCTTATAACGATTAATTTCTGGAAACGAGTTGCTGGGTGATGAAGATTGTTCCACCCTACAGGAATTAGAAGTGCCCGAATTTGATTGAATGCACATTACTTGCTGAATCTGTTCAGAATCAGGAGCCCCTGTTTTGAAACCAACCACACAATCAATAAGCTCAATTTTTTCGTTCGGAGCTGCATGGCCCTCTACGTCATCCTTTAAGTTTAAGGATCCAAATTCAGACTCCAACCTCTTATTAGAGAAATTATTGACAAAAGTTATTCCCTTTGTCTTATAAGAATCAGAATGAATACCCATACCCATCTCAGAACTGGAGCTTCCTTGATCAGGATGCTCATTCTTGCAAAAAGCACCTTTGGCAAGAAGTGCATAGAGTGCCAATTCAAACCTTTTAACAAAAAAATAGAGATGTGAATTTATGCAACTCATACAGACTTCAACAGCATCAAAAATATCAAATTCAGCGACTTCCTAGACCTGTTACCTTTTTTCTTCACTCGGTACCCACAATCCATCGGATGTCAGCAATGCATGCAGGGTTTGAGATGAAAGTTTAGGAAGCACCTATCACAATCAACACAAGCCATGATGAGAATATGCAACAATTGATCGACTACCAAAAACACAACAGAAAGACGTACTCGTAGCTCCACCGTAAACAACTCCACGAAATGAATATAAGAAATAAACTGAATATCACCTCTTTCAACTCCCTAGCAGCACTTTGACAAAGATAACCCCAACAAGCATTTCTAACACGCTCTCCGTGTATTCCATAATCTTGATTCTCAGCAAATACCTACAGTCCAAATAGCCAAACACCAAAAGCAAAATTTACAAGCTCTCCTACACACCAAGATTAGAAAGAACCACTTGAACTGAACCTGATATGCCAAAAAATTGGAAACCCACAGCTCAGATATGATAAAATCAGTGCAAATTGCACACAAATCCTGCACCAAAAACCAAAATCAGATCATCATAACAACACAGTACAAGCACCCTGTTCTTTGAGAGCCAAGGTACCTGAAGGTCAAGAAACGACGCCGCAGCCAAAACGCGAAACGCATTGTTTTCGTTAAGCTTAGGGTGATGTCCGTACAAATAGGATAAGGCCATCGCGATTGCTTCAGAGTTGACATTCTTATCATCGACAAGCAGAGTGACAACCGGTGAACTCGCTTCCTTCCACGGCCCCTGAAGCATGTTCCTAGAAACAGAAACCTAATTAAACACTGCTACTCGCATAAAATTCAGAGCGGATTTCTCAAACATCTAGGAAAACGCAGAGATCGGTGTTATGGGACCTGAAGTAGGAGCTCCGGGAGAGGATGAGGCGGTGGAGGTGGTACTTGGAGTCGATGGCGGCAATGATGATGTCGGAGAAAGCACCGGCATTGAACCCTTCGACTTGGATGTGATCGCACAGGGAGGTGAGGTTGCAGTCCAGTGCCCGGAGGTCGCCGGAGCTCCGATCGTTGTCGGCGCGCTGCGACGGCATGTTTAACTGATGCGGACCCAACTGCATTAGGGGATACGACGACTTGTCGTTTCTAGAGTGGAGTGACACAAAAGAAGAAGAAGGCGAAGAAGACGATGGGACACACTGCAGTCTCGCTGTCAAACTGATAATGGAAACTTAAAACGCTGCGTTTTGGAACTTCTTATTGGTTTTTATCGGGCTCACATCTACTTAAAACATTGGGCTTACGCAAAGTCCGGTGTAAACTCTTCTCTTGCTTATTAACAATAAACTTTAGGATTCTAATTTTTAAAATTTAAAAGTTGAATTTAAGTTATATATAAGAGATAAAAAGAAATACATAAAAAAGGTTAAAATACATAAAATAAAAATATTGAAACAAAGATTTAATATGTTATTAAAATTGTGTGAAAAAAATAAAATTTATAAAATGAGTTTTAATGTATCTTAAACATAACAAAAGCATTCATTATTATAATACATATTAATCTTAAAAAGTGAATTCGTAAAATGGCAAAAAGATTCGAGCACAGTTCAGTCTTACTAATAAATCATGTCTTATATCACGTTCAACCAGAAATGGTATCTAATTAGCTATGCTGTCGGAATAATTTAACTCGGCCTCTATTTAGTTTAGTTTATATAAATAGAGTTTTTTCGGTAGATTTTTTTTAAATGAATTTTTATAAAAAATCAGTTGATTGTTTAGTTTTCTTTTTAAAAAATTTTTTTTGAAAGAGTTTCATACAAAAGACTCTTTGGTAACATAAAAATAAAAAGCACTTTTAATTTTAACCATGTTTTGTTTTGTAATAAAAATTATTTATACATATAAATATTATTTAAAGTATATTAAACAATATGCAAAGCACAATATATTAATTATTATATAATTTAAACTATATGAAAAATAAATTAAAATATATCTAACCAATTTTTTATATGGATTATAACATAATTAAAACTAATATTAAAAATAAATATTAAAATATATATAAAAAGTAAAATAATATTATATAAATTCCAAAATAAATGTAAAGATGAGTTTGAGGAAATTATGAGAAATATATGTAAAATATAAGGACAAAAGAGACTAAAAAATAGGTTCATTAATTGATCTGAAAAATTTACCTGAAAAAGTGGTTTTTTAAAAAATTTAAAGTTTCTTAAAAAGTTATATTTTGTCTACTCAAAAAATTATATATATTAAAAAAGTACTTTTTTATTTTACAGTTAAACACTTACTTAAAAAAGGTTTTTGTAATAAAAAATACTTATTATGCTCCAAAAGTCCATAAAAAAGGCAATTAATTCTTACGTTATCGGTTTATACGACGAAATTGGGGGTTGAATTCTAATTGCGAAAACATTGAATGTGCCACCTTTTAGGTATGCCTTTATTCTCCTTGGCTCAATCTTTTTTTGCGTTTTAAGGGCAACTCGCGAGATTATCTGAGTTATGATATAAGCTTAGACAAACATAGTTTCGGATAAGAGAAATTGATACAAGTTCAATAAATTAAGGAGCATCTTAATTTAGCAAACACAAGCAAATTAATCCATCACTAAAATTAACCAATATCATATCTGAATTAATGGTGATTTTAATTCAACTTAGTATTTAAGTGATACATCAGCTTACTTTTAGCGTATATTATCAGTTACGCCATCGTATTGGTTTGGCGTTGCCTTGTATAAAAAAATCCCAAGACATGCATGCTTCTGACGACAGTACGTAAAGTCAATAAATGTGAAATATATTTTGCTATTAGACACCAATATTTGTATCCGTGACATCTTCTGCGTCAAGGGAGTTCACATATTTGTTAGGTTTATTCATTCTTTTTTCTTTTTTCTAATCAATCCCTATAGTCAAGTTAATTTGCCGTATAACCACCAACCCTAAATTGAACATATCCAGCTTATTGGTTAAGCTTCGACTTTTAAACCGTGTTTGCAAAAGCTGGCATATGGATGTATTCCCACTTTGGCTTATAATTCCCTTTTTTCTTTTCAAAAAACATAGGGAAGTTTTCATTGGGTACCCATTAAAGTTTGCATCTTTGTTATCATGTGATTAACTTTACTTAATTTAAAAACTAAGTGAGAAAAAGGGAAAAAGTATCACCCCCCAATGAACTCACTGGGAAGGAGGTAGTAGCTACTGCTAGCTAGAATCTTGATGGTCATAAAGGTACAAACGATCAATGGCAGTGTTGTGACAGTCTTTCCCAGTGACCAGTACCAAAGGCACACAAATGGCTGCGAATTTGGTGCATCGGAACATTTATCCGATACGAATAGAATCGTATGCCCTGTCAAACCAAGACCTTTATCCTTTTCCTTCAAAGTGATAAGCCATTCTTTTAGCCGGAGGATGAATTCTCAGCCAGCAAAGGATCGATTCCACCTGCTACTAAAAGTTAAAAGCTTGATTTTCAATACATTTTCTGTATCTGACGTATTTACATCTTATTAAAGTAATTATTAGCCCCCTTTGGTTGCTCATTCTTTGTCAAGTCTCTTTCTCACGTAATGTGGCTTTATTTTGGATGCCCGTTCCTTGAGATAATACGTTTTTAAGAGAGTTATTAAGTAAAGCTTTTTAGTTGCTGAAAAGTGGAATTAAATTCTACGAAAGAAAATTTTCCGATGTAATACTTGGATCTTTTTGATATTGATGCTCTTTTTGAGTGTTAAGTCTATCTATTGAGTATATGGCCCAAATTCTTTCATATCAACCGTAAATTTATGACTACAAATATTGACTTATTTACTAAAGAATTTAAATTCAGACTTCTCAGGCCAAACATATAATGCCCCTATCATATGCATATTTTGGCAGCCGACTTTGTAAACAATTTGGTTTGTGGTGCAAGGCAAAGGTGGTGAGAGGTTGAGCATTATAAATGCATCTTGAGCCCCTTTTATCTTTCATGTAGATGCTTAGCAAAATTTGAGAGTTTATTTTTTACCAATATTAGCTCAAATTTGTAATCACTTTGATTTTATGAGAGAGTTTTGTTTTGTGAGATTATACACAAAAATTTATATCCTTCTTGTGCATAGAGGATTTAGTTTGTACTCTTCTTCGTTATAGTGAATTTTTCGCCCATCGTCATCTATAAAGGTAGCCCGACTAGGGGAAACCACATAAATCCTTATGTTTCACTTTTACTACTATTCTTGTCTAAATTTATTTCACTTCTCACTCATCGTGATCTCAATCATGCTTCCGCTATCGCCTTATACCATAACAAGTTGTATCAGAGCTTCAGTTTAAGTTGTCTACCATTACAAAATTTGATTTAGAGAAGTTTGACGGCAAGATTAGTTTTCCCATTTGGAGAGTCCAGATGAAGGTTGTTCTCACCCACAATAGACTGAAGAAGGCTCTAAATGGCAAATCATAGAAACTTGATTTGACGACCAATGAGCAATGGGAGGAGTTAGATGAAAAAACACTTTTGGCAATCCAATTTTGTCTCTCCTAGGAGGTGCTTTGTGAGTTGTTCTATGAAACCGCTGCTGCCAAACTTTTATTGAAGCTTGAGTCCTTGTACATGACCAAGACTCTAGCGAACAAATTCTATCTCAATGAGCATTTATACACGTTCCGTATGGCTGAAGGTACTCCCATTCAATCTCATATTGATAAGTTCAATTCAATTATTATTAACCTAGAAAATTTAGATGTTATAGATGATGATGAGGACAAGGCTATTTTATTGGTTGTCTCTTTACCTTTTACCTATAAACACTTTAAGGAGATTATGTTATATGGAAATAATGATACATTGTCTTTTGAAGATGTCAAGTCTGTTTTTTAAGGAAAATTTTGACCTTAAGGTTCATTCAAATGATAAAGCTGAGGGCTTGTTTGTTAGGGGTATAATGGTCGAAAAAGGAAGTACAAATAAAAAAATCTAGTTTAAAATCTTAGGGACGTAATTCTAAGACCTGTCCTTATTTTAAGAAAATTGGGCATGATATTTTCGAGTGTTATAAATTGAAAAATAAAAAGAAAAGAGATGAAACGTCAAAAACCCACTGCTAAAGCCAGTTGTTGATGACACTTAGTCTAATGGTGATATATTGTTGGTTACCTCTTCTAAAGAAAGGAGTACGACTGAGTGGATTTTAGATTTTGATTGTGCTTACCACATGTCTTCTCATAGAGACTGGCTCTTCACGTATGAACTTATTGGCTGTGAAGTTATCTTAATGGCCAATGACACCCAATATAAGGTTGTTGGTATAGGTAGTGTATAGATCAAGACCTACGATGGTTGTATCAGGACATTAACTAGTGTGAAACATATTCCTGATTTGAAGTGTAACCTGATTTCCTTAGGCACCCTTAAGTCATTCGGGTGTAAGTATTCAACTAAAGTTGGAGTTTCGAAGGTAAAGGTGCCTTGGTCATTATAAAAGGTAATAGGCTTAGTAGCCTTTATATTTTCCAAGGTTCAACTGTCACATATTTAACTGCTATATGCTCATCTTCATTGTCTGATAGTGATCTCACTCATTTATAGAATATGCACCTAGGCCATAAGAGTGAGAAAGGTATGAATTTGCTAAGCAAGAAAGGTATGATCTCACTCGTCTCTCATTTTGCTAGCTTCTCCATTGCTACACGTCGTACTAAAGGTGTCCTTCATTAGATTCATTTAGATCTTTAAAGACCTTCTAAAGTTCCCTCTATTGGAAGGAAACATTATACGATGACCTTGATTGATGACTTCTCCTGCAAGGTTTGGGTTTATTTCTTGAGGCATAAAAATGAAGCTTTTCCTAATTTTAAGAAGTCGAAAGCTCTTCTTGATAACTAAACTAGGAAGAAGGTGAAGAAGCTCAAAACAAATAATGGATTAGAGTTCTGTGAAACACATTTCTATGAATTATGTGATCAAGTTAAAATTGCTAGACACAAGACACTAGTTGGTAAGCCCCAGCAGAACAATGTTGCAAAATGAATGAACATGACTCTACTTAAGAGAGCTCATTGTATGCTCATTAAATTCTAGGTTATGGCATCAATGTGATCTTTAGTGTGAAGAAATTTCTATAGCATGTTATTTGGCCAATCGCTCCCTACATTCATATATTGAATTCAAAATTCTAGAGGAAGTTTGGTAAGATAATCCTGTTGACTACTCTAATTTAAGATTTTTTGGATGCCCTTCATATGCATATGTTAATAATGGCAAACTAGCACCTAAAGCTAAAAAGTGTGTATTTCTTGGTTATGCTTCTAAATCCAAAGGATATTGTTTATGATATATTAACCTTGAGTCACACAAAGTCATTCTTAGTAAAGATGTGACATTTAATGTAAATGCATTAGTTTCTTCTGGAAAAGATTCTGGTTCTTCTACTAGTCCAACAGGATACAATTAAGAGGGTGGAGCTAGAGGTGAGATCCTTGCCTCCTCCCATTGTCAGTGCTTTTAGTTCCTTCATTACTCAGTCTAGTGATGTTGATGACCTTCATGATGTCTCTAGTACCGTTACTCCTATTCTACCTCAATAGGAGCATTCTATCGCCTGAGATTGTCCAATGAGAATTATATGGAAGCTTGCTCGATGCACTGATGATGATGACCATTTGGTTACTTATAATCTCTTAGTTGCACAAGAAATTCTTGAAGGTATTAAACTTTCCTCTTATTCTGAAGATATTTCTTGTGTTAATTCATTTAAGTGGATAGTGGCAATGAATGAAAAAATTGAAATTCTCCATAAGAACGATACTTAGGATTTACTGAGCTTCCTAAAGGCAAGTAACCATTAAGTTGTAAATGGATTTATAAAATGAAAGATGGCATCCTTGGGGCTGAAAAAGCAAGGTGGAAAATACATTTAGTTGTTTACGGTTTTAAACAAAAGGAAGGTAATGAATTTAATGAAAATTTCTCTCATATTTTTTGTCATACCTCTATTCATGTGCTTTTTACTTTTATTACTCTGTTTAATTTGGAGCTGGAGCAACTTGATGTGAAATGTAACACCCCACTCCCGTATGACCCGAATCCGACATCGATGGTGATATCTGAGTCCGTGCCCTGCGAGGGTAGCGTGCTACATCACTCAGTCAAAATTCAGTATAATTTTTTTAAAAACACAAACATACACTATGCGGGAAACAATTCCTATACACAATCACCGATAAATATAATGACCACGGGGGCCCTTTTTATAAATACAATTTATTTCAATCCGTTGACTTTACAAAACGATTGTACAAAAATTCAAAAAAATTCAATTTTATCATAATTTATCAGGCACTAATGCAGACGCGAACTGATCCCGACCTCTTCTCTTACTCACTAGCAGATGCTATACACCCGTTGCCAACGGGGTATTCTTCTGGGTCCTGAAAAATCATTGCAAATTTTAGGTGAGTTTTGCGAACTCAATGAGGTAACCATCATCGATGGTTCACTCAATTCATGCAACACATCATGTCACATATAATATACTCACATTGTTACATATTTGATCACATTTCACAATTTCACTTGAGCATAGACAATTTATACATTTCATTCGATTAGACATACATAACC
>JAOTIZ010000203.1:48364507-48395246 GCA_027123425.1 Erythroxylum panamense | reverse complement strand
CTTTATCAAGAGCATAGTAGCTATGGAGGAAAACGTTCATCAATGGAAGAAGCCAGTTGAAGGAGAAATACAATGGATGTAGTAACGTGTAGCCGCATAGGTATTTGCTGGACTGGGGTTGTAATTTCATTAATTTTTTTAGGATATTTTTGTCATTAAATTAGGGTTTGGAAGGCAAGCCATGCCATTACATCACTGACTCCCTAATTTGGGAGGTCACAAAATATTATATTTTGGATGGCAAAGGATGACTTCCAAAGTCATTAATTGTCATTCCATCCTGTTTCAAAATAGCCTCCCAAACAATAGCTTGAGTCATTTGGGTCATTCCATTCCATTCCTTCACCCACATCCAAACATACCATAAAGTTTGTTTTTTCTATTTAACTAATTCTAAAGAACCATTAATTTTTAAAAATGTTAAAAAACAACTCTATCTAATTTTAATTTTGTAATATATATATATATATATATTTGTTAAAGAATAATGATAAAACATATGATACTTACAAACCAATTAAATATTGATAACTCAAATATATAATTTAATTAGTATAAATTATTGATTTGATTGGATTTAATTAATTTAAGTTGTATTGAATTGTCGTATTAATAATTTTTGAGTGTATTACTTTTTTTTGATAGAAAATTAGAAATATAAAATTTTTATCAAAAGAACTGAAAATTATAATTTTTTTTATAATTAAAAATTATATATGTTTAAAATTAATTAAATCGTAGAAGAAACTAATGAGTGATGAGCAATGACCGTCACTGTCTTGCCTTTTTTTATTTGTAATTAGAAAATGAAGCAACAAACAGCCACCTTGAGTCCAGTTGTGGCTCTCCGACTTGCCACACCAACCTAAGACTTTCATGTCTTCTTGTTGATCCAAACGTCCAATCTACCTCCAAGCAAGTATGAGACCAGACGCCAGAGACAGACTTAAGTCTCCAGACAAAACCTAAACACCCCATCCATTTGAAATGTCATTCACCTTTGTCAGATGAGTCCAAAAAGGTATCTTTCTCTATGAGACAAAAAACCTATCTGATATACCAAAGCCTATTCACCTCGAACTTCGCTACGCTACTATCACCTTATCCCCCCAAACTCTCACCCAACCATAACAACCACCATTAACAAAACCTTTGGATGTTTCTGTCAGAAACTCTTCACCCACCTTCGTGCTTTGACATCTGTTAATGTGTTTCTAAGAAAAAGAGAAGTGTTTTGAAGTCATGGCCTCCAAGCCCCTTGTGCCTCTTTCCTCTACACAAAGACCTTCACTTTCCAGCTCATTTCCACCACCTACAGGTTCATTTCCTATCCGAGCTCGCGTTAGTATTGATGATAATGATGATGATGATGATTCTTCTGGTTCTGAATTCCGTGTTCGTGAAACTGATAACACTGGCACTGATACTAGTAGTGTCGATGGTGGGTTTGAGTCCGAGGAGTTTGCGAGTGGTGAAGAGTTGGCAAGTGGTGAGGAGTTTGACACTGCATCGGAGAGGGCATTTCCAGGAGACCCAGATGAGGAAAACCAGGTAGGAAATGGTTTTGTTGATAAATATCCAATCTTTGGGCTTTCTGTGAAGTACGCAGATGGGGAAATTTCAGAAAATGAGGGTATAGGAGAGGAGGAGGAGAGTGATGATATTGATGAAAATAACTATGCCATGGAATTGAATTCGCAGCAAGTTAGGCCCTTTGCTCAGTTATCGATGGATGATGATGAATTTGATGAGTTGGTTGGAGATGAATCAATGGAAAGTGATTCTGATGATGGAAAATCTTCAGGCCTTGTTCAGCTTCCTAGTTTTGGAGTTCTGGAGAGGGTTCACAGTGCGCCTAGAATTAAGCTGTCGGATATTGATGAGGATGAGTCGTTGACAAAGGGAGATTCTTCTCTTGGCAATCAATCCGTGTCACCACTGGAAGTTGATAACGAGGACTTTGCTTTGGATAAAAACTCTGGAGCTGTTAATGATGTTTCAGGTTCTGATGTTAACACAATTGGAGTAAAGGATTCGATTAATGACTCTGTCTCCATTAATTTGTTTAATGAAGAGGGCCACCTTGTTATACCTGAATCTTATGGCGAGTCTTTGAAGCAGAGCACAGAGAGAGTTCTTGTAGGAAATGAAGAACTGTTTAAAGATGATTTGTCTCTTGTTAAGGACTCTGTTTCAGTTGGAAAAGTTGAGGCTGATGGTAATACAGTCATACCAGAAGCTCTTGACAAGACTTTAGGGCAGCTGAAAGAGGACACCTCAGAAGAAAATCAACCTCTTGAGAAGCTGGAGCAGGAAAATGTTACTGAAAGAATATATGGGAATGACCATGCTTATGAAATTGTAGGGAACCCCTCAAATGAGACTGCTGAGATTGTTGCACAAGAGGCAAAAGAGAAAGATGTTGGGGTGGATTTGGATGAGCCTTCTACTGGTGAAGAAATTGATCGTGGTAGCATTTGTGAAAGTGTCGCTCTGCAGGGATTTGGGAATAATGAGAAACTGGAAATTGTAACTGGGCAAGACGGTTTTAGAGGGCTTGAATCACCTGCATCTGAAGTTGAAACAGTAGGCAATGGTGTTCTCACAAAAGGAATTCATTCCAACGCCTGTTTGCTTCAAGCCCTTGAAGCTAATGAATTAGAATATGCATGGCAGAGCAATGTCAATTCCCTTGTTAGCAGTGATGAAGTCAACCTTGGTTCAGAACAAATAGGAGTAAAAGAAGATTTTCTTTCTAATGATGATATTGAAGATCTGATTTTCGGTGCTTCTATAATGAAGGATAAAACCGTTTACGGTGCAGACAATCATCAACACCAACTCCGAGAAGTTGAAGGGCACGCAGTTTCCAACTTAAATGAAGAGATGGACATAAAGAAGGAGCTGGAGCAGAAGTCATTATTGAATCCTTCTGCAGTCGAGACACTTTTGAAAGCAGTAACTGGACCTGAATCTGTTGAAAACAGTGTCGCAATAGCCTCTAAGGATGGTTCCAAATTATTTTCTATGGAGCAGCCTGTTGGTGTAGGTTCCTCATTCCACCAAGCAATCCTAGCTTCAGTATCAGATGTGGTTGGCAGTACAATGTACAGTACAGGTACTGAAGATAAGAAGATATTTGAAAAGATGGAACTCATTATGCTGAAATTTTTGAGGCTTGTTCACCGATTGGGTTCTTCCCCTAAAGACTCTATAGTCACACAAGTGTTGAGCAGGCTAGTTGTACTCGGAGAGGGACATTGGAATCAACAGTTCAACCTTGAATCTGCTTGGAGAATGGCTATGCAGCTTGAAATGGAGGACAAAGACAGTTTAGATTTCTCTTTGAACATTTTGGTTCTCGGGAAAACTGGAGTTGGAAAGAGTGCAACCGTGAATTCTCTCTTTGGTAAGGAAAAAGTCCCAGTTAGTGCATTTGAACCTGCCACAACTGAGGTGAAGGAGATTGTTGACACAATTGATGGGGTAGAGCTAAGAATGTTTGATACTCCAGGTCTTCGATCTTGTCTGAAGGAAGATGCTACCAATCAGAAAATATTGGCATCCATAAAAAGGTTAAGGAAAAGGTGTCCACCAGATGTTGTCCTTTATGTGGATCGGCTAGACAGCCATGCAAAGGATCTCCATGACTTGCCATTGTTACGCTCAATTACCAAGTCACTGACTACATCAATATGGCAAAATGCCATTGTCCTGCTGACCCATGCTTCTTCTTCTCTACCTGACGGGCCATATGAGTCGTCCCTCAACTTCAACTTGTTTGTTGCACAAAGATCCAATGTCATTCAACAAGCCATTAGCCAGGCAGTAGGTGATCTGCGACTAATGCATCCAAATATGATGCACCCTGTCTCTCTTGTGGAGAATAATGAAGCATGTTTAAGGAACAAAAATGGAGAGAGTATCCTTCCTAATGGAGGAAGTTGGCAACCCGAGTTATTACTCTTATGTTACTCTCTGAAGATTTTATCAGAAGCAAGTTCTCTATTCAAGTCTGGAGATCCCTTTGATGACAGGAAGCTTCTCGGCTTTAGGCCTCGTTCGCTGCCTCTCCCCCACTTGATCTCTTCTCTATTGATGTGCCACCCTCACCCAAAACTTGCTGCTGATCAGATTAATGACAATATTGACTCTGACGTAGAATTATTGGACGTATCAGATTCTGACGATGAAGATGAGTATGACAAACTCCCACCGTTCAAGCCTCTCAGAAAATCCCAGGTTGATAAACTCAGCAAAGAGCAAAGACAAGCCTACTTTGATGAGTATGATTATCGAGTGAAACTACTTCAAAGGAAGCAGTGGAAAGAAGAGGTGAAAAAATTGAAGGAGGACAAGAAGAAGATAAAAAATAATGTTGGTGAAGATTGTGCTAACCATGAGGAACGTGTGGATAAAGAAGATGGGAGTCCATCAACTGTGTCAGTTCCTTTGCCTGACTTTGTTCTTCCACCTTCCTTTGACAGTGAAAACCCATCTTATAGGTACCGTATGTTGGAGCCTACAGCTCAGCTTCTTGTGAGGCCAGTTCTAGACTCACATGGATGGGACCATGATTGTGGTTATGATGGTCTTAGCCTTGAAGGCAATCTTGCTCTTGCCGATCGCTATCCGGGTGCATTTTCTGTTCAAATCACAGAGGACAAGAAAAACCTCAGCATTCACCTAGTTTCATCGATTTCAGCCAAGCATGAAGATAATGGATCAACAATGGCGGGGCTTGACATCCAGACTGTTGGAAGGCAGCTTGCATACGTCCTCAAAGGAGAAACCAAGTTCAAGAATTTCAAGAACAACAAAACATCTGCTGGAATATCAGTTACTATACTTGGCAAAAGTGTAGCAACTGGACTAAAAATGGAGGATGAAATTGTAGTTGGAAAGCGCTTGGCATTGGTGGGAAATGCTGGAGCAGTGAGATCTGGAGGTGATATGGCGTATGGAGCTAACTTCGAGGTACGGCTCAAGAGTAAGGATTTTATCCTAGACCAAAGTCAGTCCACTCTAGGCTTGTCTCTGATGAAATGGAGAGGTGATCTGGGTATTATGGCCAACCTACAGTCTCAGTTCTCTATCGGTAGAAACTCTAAACTGGCCCTCCAAGTAGGACTGAACAATAAGCGAAAAGGGCAGATCACAGTCAAGACCAGCAGCTCGGAGCTGCAATTCTCACTTGCCGCTATGATTCCGATTCTGCTATCAATCTGTAAGCGGATCTTTACTTCTGGAAGAAATGCTGACATGTTAGATCACTAGTTTGCTGCACAAGAGTGGCTTCTGTTACTTCTTTTTGTAACCTAGTTTTCTTAAGGTCATTGCGTGATATAAAGCTAAAAGCCAGTAACGAATCTCATTTAGTAATAAACATTCATGTCTCAGAATCTGGTTTATGTATGCTTTCTTATTTTCAGTTTGCCTCCTGGAAACATGAAGCAACATGCAAACCAGGCCAGAACAAAAGTAAAATAGACTTACAAGTGAAGAGTATTTAGCAAACCAAAGATTGGCTTGGTGGATATTTTAGTCCCACCTTATCAAAATGGAAAACAAGAAGTGTTTTTGGGACGTTCCAAGCGACAAGTCCAAGTTCTCTAATTGTGATCAAGTCATAGGCTTAAAGAAAAATAAAAAGTTTTACCTGAACGGATCCTGATAATTGAATAAACTTAAATAAAATGTAAAACGATTTAGAAATCGTATCTTGTTTACTTTTCTGTTGAAAAATCTTTGAAACATTTTTTGATTGATCAATCACGAGCTATTCAAGTGTGCAGTCTTTAATGATATTTACAAAGTAATTCTTAAATTGATTTGAGAGGAAGAAGATAAAGAGTATTAGCTTTCAAAAAGCTCTTCTCATTAAATAGAAAAAAACATAAGAGTCTTTTATTAAAATTAAACCTCTTTAATTATAATTAAAATCAAATTTTAATTATAATTAATTTAATTTTAATATCAAATATCTCATATTTGATTCTCAAAGTTTCTCAAAATTTATAATTAAGTCCAACTTAATTAAATTGATTTTTCTTTCACAAATTGCTCTTTGATGTGTGACCCATTAGGTCCCTAACAAATTGACAATGATTATAAATTCTAATTCTAATTCACAATTAGAATTCGACAAATTAAACTTTTTTATTTATCTTTAATTCTTCAATTAAATAATTCACAATCATAAATTATGATTGACAAATGGCAAAATTTTAAGATTACCAAAATATCAGGAATTTCAAAGTGATTGATTTAACCTGTTCATGTATGGCTATAATATATAATTGAATCCTTGTGTCATTCAATTTTCTAATTAGACATAATATGGATCCAATCATATTCATTCTTGCTAATTAGTAATTAATTTATAATTGAAATTTGAAAACTCCTTTTCAAATATCAATTCACTCTGGTCAAAAAATTCTGTAAATAATTACTAATTAAGAACAGTAGAATATTCTCTTTAGTTACTTTAGAGTGACGAATCCTATATCAACTTACTCAACTATCTACATATGGTTCATAATGTATCTAATTATTATTGATTGAATTATCCTAGGATGATTCATAAATAACATCATAACATAGTTATTCCCACACTAGATACATAGGTAATCTCAAGTCTGAGAATAAATTATACAACCATCATTATGAGAAAGTAATATTTTATCCGAAATTCTCATAATCGAGTTAATTCAGTGACTTATTCTTTAATAATAACTCATACATTAGTTTAAGTATCCCTATACTTTAATTTATGAGATCAATTACTTTCTTAATAAGAAATAAACATAATGTGTGCTAGTTTTATCGTTTCAACATATCCAATCTTAATAAAACTATAACCAGAAATATTTAGGAATAACACATAAGCGTAAATTGAATATCATAATTATCATAATTTCAATTACACAGTAATTTTTTCAATAATTTTATCTTTAGTTTTAAAAACATAAAATATTAATTATATTAATACATATAAATAAATAAAGTCTTTTCAATAATTCAAAATAATGTTATACATTAATTTGCATCCAATTGATTGACTGCAACGTCATAATCTAACATCAAAATTGATTCTTTCCATATTTTAACACTTTACGAGCGTGCACACAAGGTAAAAAAGAACAAAATTCAATACTTGGTATTAACAACAATTTGTGTGGCCCCATGTTTGTTGGAACTTCATAATTATTCCTTTTCTGACCAAAATGTTTGGACCTTTTTGGTTTTAGAGAAAATCGTAGTATTGAACAATTGGGCTAAGCGTGAAAGAGGCAGAGGAAAGGAAAATGAGAACAGGGAATGGTTCGAACCCGAGTGTATAAGAGAAAAACAGAGGCTGCTTGGATTTATCTATTATCCACACAAAATAAAAAAAAAAAGCAACTTTTTTGCTAATAACTAAAGTTAATGACCAGAAAACAATAACTTTCCTTCATAAATCATTGGCTACGTGCTCACCAACATGGCCATGGTCCAATCCTCTTCTTATCGGGTACGTTTCGATGCCCGTATGTTCTTTCTTCACTCTCTTGACTTCACTTGCATTTGGCTAGCTCTTCTCATTTCTCACTTTCTCAAAGTTTGTTTCTTTAAATTACATAGAGTTGGCCTCCAATGGAGTCTACTGGTTGGGTTTTTGTTGGCTTTGGCGGACGTTTCTGGGTTGTGCTTGAATGACTTGATAGTGTTAGTATGTGGATTAGTTGGTTTTGTTTGTTTCAGGTTCACCATTTGTTTGAGGAATTGTCGGATAGAGAAAAGAGTGTAGAAGAGTTTAGAATTGTTAATGGTTTCAGCTTTAAGTCTTTTGAGAATTGAGTTCTGGGTATGTGAACGTGTTCTTTTCCATGGCTTACTCGCTTTTGTTTCCAGAGTTTGCGCATTGGCTTGACCAATTCGTTGACTTGGTTATGCCATGTAATTTGCCCTTCACATTACCATCTGAAGTGTTTATCAAGTTTTCTTCTAGTCTGGCTTGATAAGTTTCAAAGTACATACCAAGTTCTTGTGGTCTTGAGTTCAAGTTTTTTGTTGAAATGCTGATTGCGTTGCGGTATGCTTTGCAGGTTTTGTCACGGAGGAGTTGCTCATCCTTTAGGCATGCTGCTTCTGCCAACTTGTTCCGCCCTCATAGGGGCTCCTCAGTTACAGTGCTGTCATTTGTAAACATTGCAAGTAATTGCACATATTCCAGTAGTGAGGCCCTATCTTCGAAGCGAAGATCTAGAGGGCCTGTTATGGCTGCTAAAAAGGCAGCTGAAGGTGTGCAAATTGTTGATTTTACTTGTTGGATGATGTTGGCCGCAATTTTTTCAGTTATACTCCTGTGTCTCATCCAAGTCTTTTATCAAATTGAATGCAACTCTTATTTTACTAGCATTAAATTGTTCAGGGGAAAAGCAAGGAGAAGGAAAATACAAGCACTCTGTTGATTTACCAAAAACAACATTTGGCATGAGAGCAAATGCTTTGGTGAGGGAGCCTGAGCTTCAGAAATTATGGGATGACAACCAGGTTTTCAAGAGAGTTGTAGAAAGTAACAATGGGGTGAGGTTCACAACTATCCTTATTGTTTGTTCTATCTAACTTGTTGACTTATTTGTATTAACTTGGCCTTTCCCAGGGAAGTTTTGTTCTTCATGATGGACCCCCATACGCTAATGGTGACCTGCACATGGGACATGCATTGAATAAAATCTTGAAGGATATAATAAATCGTTATAAGGTGTGTTATTGTAATCTGCTTGATGAATCATCATGAATTGGTGAAAAAGAAGAGGTTTTTTTTGGCTGTGGGGCTGGGGAGATGGGTGGGATTAGTTAGTCTTGCCTTTTCTTTTCTCACGCGATTCTTACATGTGGCATTGGTGTGCAAAGTAGGCCATACATGGTGTACAAAAGATATTATGGGATACACCAATGACTGAAAATTTTGGGTGTTGTTATCGAGATAAAAAACAGCGTCATTATTTGAACTTGATACTTGATAATTGATACAGAAGTGATGTGATGATTAATAAGCACTTTTATTTTATTGGATTATATAATACCTTCATTAGTGTTCTTATTCTTATTTTTATGGTGGTCTTGATTGGACAGATTCTTCAGAATTATAAAGTTAATTATGTACCAGGTTGGGATTGTCATGGTCTGCCAATTGAGTTAAAAGGCACGTTTTGCTTTGTCCCCTTTTCTTTTCCATCCTAATTCTTCCTGGTAATTGCAATGTGACTTTTGTCTGGATAATCATTCTTGATATGTTGGGAAAAGAAGCTGAGACAAGAGATTTTACTGGACATTTTATCTCATATGTTGATTTGATTTGCAATGATTTTGCTTTTGTTGGTAAGTTTCAATGTAGAAAAGGAAAGTTGGGAAGTTATCACTTTCTAAACTGTGTTAAGGAATCAATTGAGTTTAAACATGTGAGTAGAATTTCAAGTTGAGTTGCTCTCATGATGGATTACACAGTCCTGCAGTCATTGGACCAGGATGCCAGAAAAGATCTTACACCGACAAAACTAAGAGCAAAGGCGGCCAAATTTGCCAAAGCAACTGTCAAGACTCAAATGACATCATTTAAGGTACATAAACTTTGAAGCCAAGACCCATCTTCTAGAGATTAAAGTTGGTAATAAATTGGTTTTATTTGCATTGAACAATGTGTCCCTAAACTTCTGATTGATAGGTCTTTTCACTTGCAGCGTTATG
This sequence comes from Erythroxylum panamense, assembly GCA_027123425.1. Classification (NCBI taxonomy): domain Eukaryota; kingdom Viridiplantae; phylum Streptophyta; class Magnoliopsida; order Malpighiales; family Erythroxylaceae; genus Erythroxylum; species Erythroxylum panamense. The sequence continues at coordinate 48,385,514 of JAOTIZ010000203.1, read as the reverse complement.
GAGTATGGGCAGACTGGGATAATTCTTATTTAACTCTAGATCCAGAGTATGAAGCTGCCCAGGTAGCTGATACACCTTTTCTTCATTATGCTTGTGCGTGATAATGATTATATGGAACCTCTATGGGACTTTTTAGGTATCTCTCACAGTCTGATATAGGGCTAACTGGTGCTGCCTTTTGTTATTGTTTTCAGTAAACTTGAAATAATACAACTTGAGTAATATATTGTAGTATATACATCTCCTGCTACGAGTGGCCTTGGTAATCTATCTTTGATTGAATGTAGATAATCCTGTTTTCAAAAAGAACAACTGCCTCTTCTGCATGGGATGCAATATATTTCAATTCTCATCTGTTATTAGGACTTATTGTATAAGTTTGGTTTTATTTAATTATAGATCAAAGTGTTTGGCCAAATGGCCCTTAAAGGATACATCTATAGGGGCAGGAAGCCGGTGCACTGGAGTCCATCATCACGTACTGCTCTTGCAGAGGCTGAGTTGGAGGTAAATTAGTTTTTCTGTGATACCGAGATGTTCTTATCTCTGTTTCTGCAACATCTAATTGCCTTTGGTAGATTTTAATTCGTAAATTATACAAGTAACATTCGTTTTGCTGTTTTGTATAGTTGGTTTGTGCAAGATCTTGTTCTTTAATGTTATTCTATCTGAAATCCTTTTAATTGTAATCATCTTTTTCTTCTTGGTTGGCATTTGCACCATCTTTCAGAATCCTCCCATCTCTCTCCCGGTATCTGACAGTTCCTTTTATTCAATCTCCCCGGACACTGTCTTTACACAGATTGAAATTTATATTCTCACATATACAACTGACAGCATTCTTACCACTGACAACATTCTTCTAGTGAAAACCTTGTGTCTGTGCCTTTATGTTCATTGTCTACAAATTGTCATAATATTCCTCTCTACATCCATTTGAATGCAGTATCCTGAGGGGCATGTTTCAAAAAGCATATATGCCATCTTCAAGTTAACTAATGTTCCTCCAACTTCTGGTGGGTTCTTAGATGAATTCTTTCCTGATCTTTACTTAGCTATATGGACTACCACTCCCTGGACTATACCAGCCAATGCAGGTATATGTTTCGATAGCTTTATGGAGCTTTTAAACAAGTCGATATTCTGTATCTGCAAGCCCTTCTACCACTTGCATGCTTTTATGATCTTTGTCTTCTTAATATTTTGGAGCTTGTGTTTTCAGCTGTTGCAGTCAATGCCAACCTTCAATATGCTGTAGTCGAAATCCAATCCAATTCAGAAGATGCTTCAACTTCCTCTGGACATAAGAATCGTAAGCTGGGAAATGTTCTGAAGGAACAAAAGAAACATTTTCTTGTTGTAGCATCAGAGCTTGTGCCAACTTTGGAAGCAAAAATGGGCATTAAACTTGTTGTCAAGAAAACAATGCTGGGGTCAGATCTTGAGAACTGCAGGTTTGATATGAAAATTAAGTTTTGTACTTGAAAGGTCTCATCGAAATGCAATCATATGGACATCACTTTCCTCACCCTGTTGACTAGGAAACTAAATTGAATTTGCAATCTACCACTGATCAACTGGTAATCCCATCTGTGTTCTAAAATCTCTTTTTAATTTATGTTTAAGGTATAGTCACCCGATAGACAACAGGAAATGCCCGATTGTTGTTGGAGGAGAGTATATTACTACAGAATCGGGAACTGGACTGGTGCATACAGCTCCTGGTCATGGCCAGGAGGATTATGTAACGGGCATGAAGTATGGGTTGCCCATTCTTTCTCCTGTTGATGATGACGGAAAGTTTACCGAAGATGCTGCTATGTTTAATGGGCTTGATGTGCTCGGAGATGGTAATATTGCCGTAGTTAAATACCTGGATGACCAAATGTCTCTGTTAATGGAGGAATCATATGGTATGCCAGAATCTTTCTATTAAATTTATTGATTATACTGTAAATCTTGTGTAACTTTGCTCTGCACTTTAGATGAGAAAATAAAGCATATCCGGTATTCAAGATTTCTTGTGTTATGCAGAACACAAATATCCATATGATTGGCGCACAAAAAAACCTACAATATTTAGAGCCACTGAGCAATGGTTTGCCTCAGTGGAAGGGTTTCGCCAGGCTGCTATGGATGCAATTGGTACTGTTAAATGGATCCCAACTCAGGTACTGATTGTTGGTAGTATTCTGTTGTTTAGGCCAAGAATGCTCTGTATGATCAGCTCTTTTTATGCTCGGACACTGAAAAGATGTTGCTTATCATACATGCTATGTCAAACATGCAACTGACTTAAAATGAATGATTTTCTTCATTTGCCTTGAAATACAAGAGCGTGTGATTAGTCCCTAGTAACTAGTACTTGATATATGGGTATTTTAAAGGTTTGGCTGACAGAAATTGTCAAGGCAGCAAGAATCCTCCTTTTAGCTCTTTTTGTTCAAGGTTCGCTATAAACCTGACAATATAATGTCTTAGAGCCAAGTAGTGAAGTTGACATGTTACAAGTTTCCAACTTTCCACCTGTGTGAATCTGTGGATTTCTCATTCGAAATAGAGATTCTAATTTATGTGAGATCCGCTGAGGAAGATGCATTCTAATGATACAGTGACTTGTTACGTCGGAATAGTGATTTCAACAAAATTTATTCTTTTTCATTTATAAATGCATGCTACCCTGGTCCAACAAAGTAATTAAGCTTAAACTTGAAAACTTAATTAACGCTTGTGAATTATTTTTTATTTCATAATTTGATGTTCATATTTGCAAGTCAATTACTTTCGTTTTTTCCACAATGACCATTATTCAGGGAGAAAACAGAATCTCTGCCATGACTTCAAGCCGATCTGACTGGTGTATATCAAGGCAAAGAACATGGGGTGTCCCAATTCCAGTATTTTATCATGTAAAGACAAAGGAACCTCTTATGAATGAAGAGACTATCAATCATATCAAGTGTATGAACCTTGTAGAACAGCTGTTTATGTCTTCTTTCTTTCATTGAGTTCTAGTCATATCTCTTTCATATGGCTTACATATAAAACAAATTTGCAATTCTTCATGCCGTGTTTCTTCTCATTTCAATTTGTACCATTTTTTATGAATTTGACATTGCCTTCTCTGCTTTAGTTTAGAACGTTTAGTATGATAGTTTATACCTTGACAATGGATATAAAATTTTGATTAACTACTTTTGCAGCTATAATTTCCCAGAAGGGCAGTGATGCATGGTGGTACATGAAAATAGAAGACTTACTCCCTGAAAAGTATTGTGACAAAGCATCAGAATATGAAAAAGGGACTGACACAATGGATGTATGGTTTGATTCAGGTAAAGTGAACTATGATTTGCCTAGATAAAGATGTGTTCTTTTTTTTTTTCTTGAAGACAATTATGCATAACTGAAGGCTTTGAATCCTAGTTAATTTCATTTTATCTGAACATTTATATTGTATATATTGGCATGCACTTTGGATAGACAAATGGTCCTTCTCTTTCCTTAAATCAATCCAGGATTGTCTGCTTATGATAGAAAGCAGCAGCAAAGTCCTCCCTATTAGATAAATCGCTCAATACAAAGTCAAGGAAAGTGATGCTTCTTGGTTACTGCCTTGCTACTCCAGGTTCTTCGTGGGAAGCTGTGTTGGGTCAAAGGAATGGACTTACTTTTCCTGCAGACTTGTATCTTGAAGGTACAGATCAACATCGTGGGTGGTTCCAGAGCTCCTTGTTGACAAGTATCGCTACAAGAGGTATTCAATGTCTGAATATAATTCTAGGCCCGCAAGTTCGGTCTTGGACCTTGAAAGTTCCATATTGCTTGTAAACATGATTATTATTACTGATACTTCTACGGAAGCATCCTGTTCCTAATCAATTAATATGTTCTTGTACTTCATTTTGTTGTTCTTATGCAGGAAAAGCTCCATATCTGGGTGTCATAACCCATGGCTTTGTATTGGATGAGAAGGGTTCTAAGATGAGCAAGTCTTTGGGTAATGTTGTAGATCCTCGTACGATAATTGAAGGTGGAAAAAACTCGAAGGTTGGTCAGATCTGATCTGTCGTGTAAGCTTTCATTTTTTGTATTTTGCAGATCACAAATTGTTGTTTACCTGTTGTTGGCAGGAGGCACCTGCTTATGGAGCTGATGTGTTACGACTCTGGGTTTCAAGTGTAGACTTTATGAACGACGTTATGATTGGTGCACTAGTCCTTCGACAAATATCTGACATGTACAGGAAGCTGCGAGGAACATTGAGATATCTTTTGGGGAATCTGCATGATTGGAAAGTAAGTTAGCATTAATTTCTTATCTGGTGGAAGTACATTGGTAATTAAGCTTATTTCTTCAGATAAGGAACATGTATTTCCACTCAATTTTGATTGAACCATTGTGTTATTGATAGGTTGGTAATGCTGTTCCGTATGATGATCTCCCAGTGATCGATAAGCATGCACTTTTTCAGTTGGAAAATATTGTGATCAACATAAGAGAGAGTTATGAGAATTATCAGTTCTTCAAGATATTCCAGGTATAAAGTTTATTCAATCAGACTACTTGGTTATGTACATGCAAATCAAGTAAAAACAAAGGTATGCAGGAAATATGTGGATGCAGCAACATGTTAAGTCCTAGTTGTAATAAACCCTGAGACATGCTTATCTAAGCCTGAAGGAGCTTTAAAATGATTAGTTATTTTTAATCCACAATCGTGTTGGAAAGGGAAGGACAAAGTAACAGATGAAAGATGGGAAAATGTGTTAAATGGTAATCATGAGATTCAATAGATTTCAAAGAATGGAAGGATAGAATGGCTTTTGTCCTGTGCTTATTAGAAGTACATGATTTCCTTTTGCAGATCATACAACGGTTTGTTATTGTTGATCTATCAAATTTCTATTTCGACGTTGCCAAAGATCGACTTTATGTTGGGTAATTCTCTTCTTCAATGCTTTGAAGCTTGCTGCATTTTATGCTATCTTACTTACTTGCTTCATAACCTAACTATTCCTGTAGAGGTTTCGGTTTCCGGTTTCTCTTTTGCTTGTATGCATGCGAAAAAGATCTATCTCTTCTGCTCTTTCTCCTCCTCTAAAGTCAATGGCTTTCAGGGGCAATGTGAGTTTTACTCGAAGAAGTTGTCAAACTGTTCTTTCTGCTCATCTTCTTTCCATTGTGAGGGTTATTGCTCCAATTCTTCCCCATTTGGCCGAAGATGTGTGGCAAAATCTTCCCTTTCAATATATCAAAGATGATGGTTCTGCTGCCAAATTTGTCTTTGAATTGAAGTGGCCTGAGTTGAATCCAAAATGGCTCGCTTTTCCTGATGATGAAATTGATTTCTGGGGGAAGATTCTTGAGGTAACCACTCTGTGCACTCAATAATTCTCCATTCATGTTAGTTCAACTAAAAACGAAGAGGTTTCACCTAGGCCAAGTATTTCATTATGTTGTCTTGAACGCTTTACGTAGACCTTTCCCTTTGTTTCCATTTTGTTCTTACATTATGTCATAAACTCGAGAGATCGTTTAAAGCTATTGACAAATCAGATGAATGAAGACGACTCGCACTTAGAACATTTATTTTTTGTGCTTACGAGTGAAATGGTTAACATGTTTTGATGTTGCGATGAGGCATCTAAACACTTTTCTGGCTGATACAATTTCACCAGCTGCGTACAGAGGTGAATAAAGTCCTGGAGATTGCTCGAATGGGGAAGTTGATTGGTTCCAGTTTAGATGCAAAGGTCTACCTACATACCTCCGATGAGAGCCTTGCATCGAGGTTACATGCACTTCGCAGATCCGGCAATGATGCAGACGAATTGCATCGAATATTCATTACATCTCAGGTAAGTGGTGCTTGTTTTCTTCAATCTGTTGAATTTAATATCGATACGTTCATAATATAAATGGCCATCTGCAGGTAGAGGTATTATCTCGTTTTGATGGGGAACTCATTCAAAGCATACCATACACTGGAGAGTATCTCATTGAAGGAAACAGCAAAATCTGGATTGGTGTGTCCCGTGCAGATGGCTTGAAATGTGAAAGGTGTTGGAATTACACACCTGAAGTTGGTTCTTTCATTGATCACCCTACGCTATGCAACCGTTGTTATAGAGTGGTTGCCATTCAGCCGGAGCCTGCCGTAGCCTCATTCAGTTAAAGCCGAAATGTAAGAGGTTAACCCCAGTTATTCTTTAGTTCCCTGTACTCCTTGCAGATCTTTAGAAAAGTCGAAGTATGCAATAGTTGGTACACCATTAACAGAGGGTGATAACTTGAAGAAAACAATTAGACAAGTTCAAGCCATCCAGTTCCGAGTCATTTATCCGTACTTAAGAATCAATGTCTTGAATAGGCTTCCGCAGATTCGGAGAGAATGATCAAGAGCTAATGGTGATCCTGTTGTTGCTAAATGCAGAATTCAGAAATTGGCAAGGACCTTGCAACCATTAAAATGCTTGGGTCTTTACATGTATCTCAATTACTAAAAAGAACATGAATGCTCTATTCTACACGCTTGGAAATTTTCACTTTTATCAAATTCATGGGCACTATTAGCATCTCCTATTCACAGGGAGCTATCTGGGACTTCAAAATCTTGAAATCATCTCTCTCTCGCCCTCTCGTCGTACACTACGAAACGAGCTACTGGAATAGCAGTTCAAAATTTATATGGTTCTGGTGATAAATATGACTATTTTATGATCAATAAAGACGTCCGAAATTCAATCAGGACTCAGTCCAGTAAGGGGTTTATGAGTTATGATATCATTTACCAGAGAAATGACAACATACAAGAACCCTTTTCCAGATAAATTGATTCATGGGTACAAATACATGCTATGAAAAAATTGTTACACACCATCAAAATTTTGAGCAGGTTGTTGTATCAACTCAGGTTCCTGCAAATCCTCTGCTTGAATGGGTATATCCTGTAAGCGGCCAAAAAGCAATATCAGGTTTTTTTTTAACCAAGAACCATGAAGGATTTAACCATGAGAATCCCAAGTCCTTTCTTTTGCTTAACCAGCAATTATAATTTTACAGGAATTAAATGCAATTCCTTAACTTCTGACAGTACTGATCTGCGAGGATCGAACGGCCACTTGGAAAAAACTGGAAGTATTCATGTTTGGGTCCCAATCATTTGATTTGTCTCAGATATTTAGATAAAAACTTAGATATGAAGGATGGATTTCTTCACCTACCTGCGCATTTATCAGTTGTGGTTGCTGGTCATGTGCCACAGTGTAAGCCTGTGGTTGAGACATCCTATAATATGGCTCTTTTAAGTCAAGTTTGCATGATGATGTCTGTAGTATTCCCCCTTGATCAGCACCAGGGCCCCACATTTTAGCTGCTTATGTTGTTTAGCAAGTTGCTCAAAATGCATGAAACAAAAAAATGTAAACCAACACAAAAACCACCAACCTGACATTGTTAAGTATATCGTGTAACTCTGAGCGTTATGTGCAACCATGCGAAGCTGGCCGGTTATTTCTTGTCCTGCCATAACATACAGTGGCTGAGACAGAACACATCTTAATTGATACCAGTGGGTTGTAGGTGCACCAGGGGCAGTTGTAAGCCACCTTTGTACAGTACTGCATATGTACATCGGTGAAACATAAATTGCAGACCAGCTGCAATGAAAATATTAGATAATCACCAAGGTCAAATAACTTTACCTCCCATTAAACAACACATCAAACCAACATGCCAGCCCATGGATCCTGGTCCCCACAGAAGCTATGAATTTGAGAGGAATTTCAATTTCGTATAGATCCTCTTCCTGAACAAAGTGTAACTAAACAAATTACATGCACTTAATTTATTTATAAAGAAAGAAAAGCAAGGACACTTTTTGATGTCATTATCGATAATTCTGTTCATCACAAGGAAAAGCTTTTCCTTTTAAGTATAGAACCACAGAAAAATCATAGATAATCATATGCACATCTCACAAGCCAAGCAAATGTGTTCGTTGAGGAATTTAAGCCTGATCCTGCTAAAGACTCCAAATTAAGGTGTTTAAAAGTCCCAATATATTAAACTTCTCTTTTGTTTTTCAAATGCGATGGATTTCATCAGGTTTTAACGGAAACTTGTACAATCAATGTCCTATGGCTTACTTCCAAACAGGCCAAATATGGCCATGGAAATCCCCAATATGAGGTTGGCCTAAGCCTTGATGAATAGCACAAACAGGGTGTAGAATGAGAATCCATGACTCAAATAAATTGATTACAAATGATGAGAGGCTGAGTTTTGTCAGGCAGGAAAGGCTAAAAATGGCTATGGAAATCCACAAAGTGAGTTTGGCCTAAGCATTGATTGATAATCAGACAAAATCGGGAATTCATCATGGAGAGAGCATTATTCATACCTTTATCTGAGAAAAATCAATCACATGAAATACAGCAGGAGCGACCAGTAATCTTGGATCAAAAGCATCTACAACAGGCTGTAAAAGAAATATAACAGACCCAAAAAAAAGGAATCAAGACAGAAATTATAAATACACACAAGAACACATTAAGATTAGCAATATAAAACTTTTTCTGAAAAGCAGACATGCATAAGTTGGGAATCGTATAGGAACGGAAAAAATTTTCGTATGCAACCAAATACAGTAAGAAAAAGATAGCGAGCTCATGAAGAACCTGAGAAAAATATCCCTGGAATGCAGATCCATATAATGATCTAAGATCAACTCCATAATAATTATGTTGTTGCCAAAATAAGGCCTGTACACAAAAAAAACCCACAGAAACTAAGGGACTACATTTTTAACAACAATAAAGCCACTGTGATCTATTTCCATCAAGTTACTTAAGGAAATCAATATAAAGAGCTAATTAGAACAACATTATGCATTTGGCAATAAGAAAGCTCCACAAATAAGTGATACAAGCCCTCCAAATATTTGCATATACAAAAGAAGGTGCAGCAACAATAGTGCACAGTCAAAAATCACCATAGCAAACTACAATAAATGAATACCTTATTAGCAATTTCAACAAATAAATATTCATCACTAAAAGGTGCCATGTGTATCCTGCAAAAATAAGAAAGTTTGTTGATTCAATCTACAGTTGCAAGTTTATTAAAGTTGATGAAATGAATAACGGAAACTTTAAGCTAATTTAAAAGGCTTACAGTTAAGGCAAGCTGAGAAATGGGCCAAATATAAAAGAAAATTAATGCAGCAAACCTGCTGCCATCCTAATAATCATACACATTGCCATCTCAACACACCAATTAGCAAATCTCAGACTTTTAATGATACCAGTACTGCCTCCGTAAGTCTAGCATACATCACACATCCAAAAGTTACCAGCAAGTACTGACTAACTAAAGTCCTTATATTCACATTTGGTCTTCATTAGAGAGAGTGACCAAGAAAGAATATCAACTATCGAAAAGCTTATTTTCCAGTAAATATGATTGACTTGGTTCACAATCAATATTCTTTTAAACTCAAACTGTACAAGTATTAAAATTTATATATGACAGAATAAAAAAGAAATACGTTTCATAGAGGAGCAATGAGAACACATTTTAGCAACATAGACGAGCACAGAACAAGTAGCCAATAGGAAACACAGGATATAGGAGCACATCCATTAATCTAAAGCAAACAGTAAAAGAGAAAAAAATATCCGATGAGGACTAAGGTAATATCATATATCCATACTTGTTCTCAATATAAGTCATTCCTTTACTGTTGCTGGAATTGAGAGCTCATTCAAAAAGAAAGATAACAAATATCTGGATGTGTTAACAAGGAACTGGAATGTAATAATATCGATTCATAAGATTTAGAAGAAGAGATTCATAGGCCGAAGCATGTGGTTGCCTGGTTAGTTAATTCCAACAGCATAAAAATCCATGCATAAAACACATCAACTTGATCACTGAACCAAATGCAATAAAAAGGGAATCCATATGGAGCTGTGAGATATTTAAACCTACCTTCCAACTGTAGGAAACATTTTTCCATTTGGTACAAGAAACCTATCTCTAGCAATTACATAGGACTCCAACATTCTTTCATTGACCAATAAGGTTCCTACAGATCAAATCCAAGAAAATTTTAGGGAAGCTTAAAACCGAATTTGATTCAACACATAATAATGGTAAATTATAAACTTCAGTACATCACTTTAGCTGTTGCATTTAGGATGACCAAGCTTGTCCCATCCTCCAATAAAGGGGAATCGGGGTTATTTGTATGCCAGAAAGAACAAATAGCAAAAGCCATCAACAAGAAAAGGAGAGTAAGTTGTAATTGTTTTTTTTTTTTGATAAATAGAGTAAGCTGTAATTGTTCATGTTACAAGCAATGAACATCCCTCAGAATGACAAAAAGAAAGAACTTTACCCATTGGTTCAGATATAAGAATATCTGCTTTCTCTGGCAATTCAACTTCCTCAACTTTACCTTTTATTACCTATATCAGATGACAATGTGCCAAAATAGCAAAATGAGAAGTCATTTGCAATATATAGAATGAAGAGACCAGATATAATCTCACTGTAATTCTTTCACTCAAAGATGGGTTCCCAGCAATTAGTTTGCTTGCATATTCTGCCATTTCAGATGCTTCGATAGCATAAACATGCCTTGCACCAGCCTAATTGAAGTAGAAGAGGAGCATAAAATCAGTCTTACACCCACATAAATAGAACAACAAAAATATGGATGTGAAACCACAATACCTGAGCAGCAAATAGTGACAAAATGCCACTTCCAGCACCAACATCAACCACAACACGATCAAAGAAATCTTCCCGATTTTCAATTACTGCAGCATAATAGGTTCCTAAAGCAAAAGATATCAATCCTTAGCGTCAGATATCACATCATTCAAATTTCTTGAGCATCAAAATCATTTGTGTGTTTTTCATTATAAGGTAAAGTAATAAATGTATTAGGATACTTAATCAAGCTACAAATCAGACAGACAGAAAGTGCATGCAAGAAAAGCTCTAAGACAGAAGCAATTGCATTTAACAAACTCAACCTGTTCTCACAAAATCCTGTAGCATATTTTGCTGATGTAACAGTTGACCGTAATAATGAAAATACATTTTGGCAGATGATGCCTCTATCTTAACATCAAATTTGCTTTTGGAAAGTTCAACTGTTCCATTAGGAAGTGTCCCTGAAAGGGTATAAAAGAAACAATCAGAAACAAATTACAGGCACCAAATGTGATTCAGTGCATAAAAATAACTTTTAGCAGAATGCTAATTGAATGGTGTCGAATCGTATGTGGTATCAAAATTCAGTTAAATAACTATAGAACTAAATTATACATTTAAAAATAAGAAAATTTTCTGCTCCAAATCCTGAAAGAGCTCTTCCATCAAGCAAACCACAAGCATCAGAGGAATAACCAATCAAATTACTGTTATTTCAATGCAAGGTGAATTTGTGGAAAATATGTTCCTCTAACAAGAGCCATCCTGTTTATTACAATAATGCAGCGAAAGTTGGAAAATATTCTCCTCTAACAAGAGCCATCCTGTTTATTACAATACTGCAGTGAAAGTTAAACTCTACCTTAAGAAAATATTGCCACAGTTAAAAGTCCAAAATCATGAATTAAACAAGAATTTCAAGATATATTACCGCTTTGGCAATGTACAAGGTTCAATGTTTAACAATCTTTACCATCATTAAGTGATGTCCTTATATGGAAAACGGCAACGAATGCAATTTTTTCGTAATGATGCCATCTTGGTTGTGCATTCAACTTGATTTTTCCAATACAGTGTTGGCGACAACTTTCACCATTTCCAACACATCTTTATAAAATCATAAAGCAAGTCACAAATGACTGAACAGATGATCCCAAGTGCTAAAGTGTTTGGAAAGACAAAACTGAAATGGACATGTAAAAGGAAACAAGGATCAAGACAATTGGATGCCCTCAATATCTGTTACCACGTGACATAATAGCACAGAATTATCCATATTAAGCTAGATGAACTTTCCAGAGAAGTACCTGGGACAACAGCTTCCTTCTTCCATTGCTCAAATGCAAATTGAAAAGTTCTGCTCTCTTCCTCATTTCTAAATTGGATATTGTACCCCCTCGAAAATTTCTGGTAAAAAGTAATATGTTAAGACTTGAACATCTAGCAGCATTTACCAAGTCATCATATAGTTAGATGAAGCATTATAGCTCACATTTATGAAACAAGGTTACTTTCATCAATGAAAAGCAACTATCTTGCGAAGCAGATATTCACAAAATTACGTAAAAATATTAACATCGATTCAATTTAAGTACCTCTTTTCTGGTCTCAGAACTCGAGCATTCACATATGCAAACGGATTGAACAGGCCCTAACTTGAATAACTGAACAGAAAAAAATACAACATGGTAAGTGTTACAATCCAAATTCTAAACAACTATAGATCACAACATCATCACACATTAACACGACGCAAATGCTCAAAACTTCTCACCACTCAGAAGTCAGACCATCAATAAACAAAACTCAATCTGAAGATAACTGGATTAACTACTACTTATACTCCTTCAAACTGTTTCCATTGCTCGTAAAAGGAGTAAAGAAGAATGAATTAGAACAATCTTTTTCACTTAAACTTAAATAATCTTAATAAATTAGCAACATATCCTTCAACACGAAAACCAAAATAAGCACAGAGAAATATAATAAAAGTGAACTAACTTGGCATTTTTGTTTCAATTTTTTAACTATCCAATATTAAATAATCTGAACTCAGTATTTCCTAGTACAAATTTCCTTCACTTAAATCATCAGCCAAAACATAACAATCCAACAAATACCATCAAAATAGAAACTACACTAAGTCTGACGGACCTGGGCAGTTGCAAGATCAACAATGACAGCATCAGCCGGTCCGGACTCGCGCCGGAATCGGAGCTCGGCGGCTCCGTTCTCGACGGAAAACCTAGCAACAACTGGAGAAGACGGATAATCCGAAGGAGAAGAAGCGAGGTCGGTTACTGAAGATAAAGCCAACTCCAGCGGTTTATTAGGGTTTTGACCGAGTGGTACTACTTCCATTGTCGAAACTGCTTTCAAGGCCTGGTGGTCGAGAGAGAGTGGCGCGTGTGAGAAACGCGTGTGGTGGTGAACGGGCCAGAGAGAGAATTAGGATATATACACAGAGGTGGTGAGATTGAGATACAGACAGAATTAGGGTTTTCGGGCATTGAAGCAAGTGTTAAAGTGAGTTCTGTCTTTGGTAGCTCGTGCATTTTGTTTAGTTCAGTTATACTCTTCCAAGATTACGGGCGTATCCAATAATATATTTTTATTCAGTGAATAGATTTATTTTTACTAGTGCATATATAGAGATTACGTAATAATTTGCTTGGATTATAAATTTTTAATAATTTAAAACAGAAACAAGTTATAAAACATAATAAATTTAATATTGAATATTGAATATACGTCTGATCGAATTCCATGCTTCAAAGTTAGATGGCTATAAATTTTTAATTATTTATTTAATAATTTAATATCAAATAATAACTTTTTAAAATATAATTAAAATCAAAACTTAAATTTTTAAATTTAAAATTTAAATTTGATTCAAAAAGGTGCTAAAATTTTTCTTAAATGTTGTAGTTTTTTTTTTGGTTATCTTGTTTTAAGATATAAATAAAATATAAAATATAATGACAAATTGATAATTACGGGTTGGATGGTGACAATTTTATTTTTTATTTTATTAGATATTTAAATTTTGACTAGAAAATAAGATTATAGACAAATTTAAACTTCAATAAAAAAACAAATAATATAACAAAAAGTGACAACTACGTTACAACAACATCTAATATAAATTTTGTTGATACACAAAATTTAGACAAGTCCAATAATATGTAATTTTATCCTTAATTAATAAAAATATGATTTCTAAATAATCGACATAAAAAGAGAAGAGAGAGAATGTCAGAGAAAGAATGAGAAATAGAGGGTAAATAAATAAATATAATAATAATCATGATAAAAAAAGATGAAGAACGAGAAAGTTAATAATATTATTATTAATAATGTGATTAAGAATAATAATAATAGCAGTAATAATTATAGTTGTGGTACCGACTGCAATTGTGATAATAATAATAATAATAATAATAATCAAAAGTTAATAATAATAATAATAACAACTTAGAATGGAATAATTTGGTCAAATTAAAATAAGTGAATTCGAGCTAAAAAAAAGTATATAATCGTCGTCGCCGTCATCACCCAATCTAAAATCTCGCAATTAAGCAGGATCTGGGGAGGTCCGATAGTACGCAGTCTTACCCTAACATAGTAGAGAAGCTGTTTCCGATGAACTCGCATGCAAATGAGACAATATAAAAATGATGTGGTATACCAAAAATAATACATGAAGAAAGAAAAAAGATGGGGAATACCTGAAGGAGGACAGAAGCCGCGAGAACCTAGTAGTATACACAGTCTATCCTTCTTTGTCACTCACTAAGTAAGGGGATTAGGTAACTGGAACAGTTAATCATTTACTCTTATCTGATCCTTCCAAACTTTTCTATTCTGAGCAATCACCTCATTAAGGGTTAACTCTGATATATCCGCCTTTATCACTTCGCGTCAATTCTTGTATGGCCTCCATCTCCTCCTCTTATAGTCACTAAGTGCGATGCCCTCACAGCTTCGTACCGAAGCATCGGAAGGCCTTCTCCGCACATGCCCACACCACCTAAGCCTAGCCTATCTCAACTTGTCTGTAAAGCTGGCTACCCGTAGTCTCGCTCTCACCACCCTGTTCCTAACTTTATCTCTCATGAAAAAACCATACATCCACCTAAGCATACGCATTTCTGCTACCAACAACTGTCTGATATGCCTACGTTTAGGAGACCAACACTCCGCTTCATATAACATGGTTGAGACGGTAGGTGGGGACGGTAGGTGGGGTTCGCCTAACTCTATGCTGCCCACTAACTCTCCGTTATACAGGCCATGGAAGTATCTCTGCCACCTTCTCTTTATGGCTTGGGGCTTGGTGAGTACATGTCCTGCTTCATCACGTATACAACAAACTTGGTTGACATCATTCGCTCCACGTGCCCTATCTCGTGCTAGCTTGAAAATCTTTTGTGCTCCACTAAACGTATCCAAATCCTTGTACATAGTCTCATATGCTTCTCCTCTAGCCACTGCAATAGTTTGCTTAGCCTTCCGTTTCGCCAGCCTATACCTTGCCTTGTTAATTTCCCTTTCCGCCTCCATTAGACTATCTATAAGATCTTTAAAAGCTCTCTTCTTTGCCTTGACCGTCCGGTGGACCTCGTCTGACCACTACCAACCTTCCATCCGTCCACCTCCTTGCCTTTTAGGGACCCCTTTGGATACCCCTAGGAGATTTGTAGCCGTCGCACGCACTACAGATGCTATCCCCTCCCACATCAGATTTGCATCCCCGCGCACAAACCATGTTGTATTTGACCGAACCTGTACCCTAAATTGTTCCATCTTGGCCCCTCTTAGTCGCCACCAGTGAAGGAGCTAGTTGGGCCCCCCAAAATTTATAAAAATTAAATATTTTGATTTTAATTAATTAATATATATATACAAGGATAGAATTATTTAGAGTTTAGTGGTATGCTGGGCCCCCAAGATTTAAAACTTAAATATTTGAGTCCTCCTATTTTAAATTCCTGGCTCCGTCACTGGTCGCCACCACTTAATTCTAAGATAATGTGGGGTGAAAGACAGTGACCTCCATCCTTTAATCCCAAAATCAAGAACTAACAATTTATGTTGAGTCGATATGCAAGCAGCCGACAGTACTTTGCAATCCTTACACCATGATCTGGCACTTCTCTTGACAAGGAGATAATCTATTTGTGTCTTGGAGGTGCTACTTTGAAAAGTTACCAAGTGCGCTACATTTTTTCTGAAAAAGGGAATTACCGATGACTAACTCATATGCTACGGCCAGGTCCAATAAAGCAATCCCAGAATCATTTCTAATGCCGTAACCGAGGCCACCATGTGCTCCTGTATAACCGTCCGTACCTGCCCCTATATGCCCATTAAAGTCACCACCAATGATGATCTGCTCCGTATCAACGAATTGTTGCAGCACCCCCTCTAGTACTTCCCAGAACAAACGTTTCTGTTGTTCGTCTGAACCCGCTTGAGGTGCATACACACAAACGACATTGAGAACCACATTGCTAACAACAATTTTAGCCTCCATAATCCTATCATTGACCCTTATAATCCCCACCACTCTACTTATAAGTTCCTTGCCTACTAGGATAACTACCCCATTCTGCTTCTGAGTACTTCCCGAATACCATAGTTTGAAACCTCCTATCTCCTTCGCTTTAGCTTTGGCCCATTTGGTCTCCTGAATACAGGCTATGTGTATCCTATACTTGTATAAAATGTCCACTAATTCTAAGGACTTATCCGTCAGGTTCCCAATATTCCAAGAGCCGAATCTTAATACGTCCACGTCATGTGACATATTAAACTTGTTAAAATATATGATATATATCTTATTAGTTGATTTTGACATTTTTTGATAATTCGATATTTAAGATAATGTTGATGAGTTTAAAATTCAAATTCAAATTAATTAAATTTAATTAGGGATAATCTTCTAGTTGTGATAGAGTCCTATCTTTAATTAATATGTATCTTGACAATAAGTATGTGCATTACATGTAGGGTACTGTTGAAATTTTAGATGAGTGGCAAAGAGTTTTTGGATAGACATTGGTCTTTTCAGTGTGGGATTTTGGTATGATAATTGACCATTATCTTGAGTGCTCTTTAATGGGTGCGTCAATTGTTTTTTTTTTAAATACCTCAAGTGATTTTGGGGCTTTTGGTTTTAACGAGACATATGACTGTGTTTATGAGTAAGCACTGTAAATCCCTTGGGCATGTGTGAATTGGTGGGTTATTATTGAAGATGTGGGTTGTTTGTTTGTGTGTTCTTTGGTGTTGTGTTACTTACTTGATTAATAAAAATTAAAGGGTGCAGTATGTGTTTTCTGAATGGAAGATTCACGGCTCTGTATTGATTGTGTGGAGATTGCTCACATTGGACTATCATTCTTGTAGAGTGGCTCACGGTTGGATTGATTGTGTGTGAATAACTTTTAGATCTCTTTTGGAGGAGCTAAACCTATAGAAAAGTAGTTATGTTTCAATCTTAAATGTGTTCAGATTTTGCTATTAATTTTTTTCAGATACTTGATTCTTTTATTTATTGCTTTTCAATTAATAGATTGTTCAGATAAATCTTCTGTTGAGGTTAATACGAAACGGTCGTACTATTGGGTGTGAAATTACTTTCACGAGTAGTGAGAACGAGTGATAGTATCAAGAGTTAAGTGATGTCGGCTCAGTAAAGCCTTGTGTAAAAACTATTGTCATTAATGAAAGTATTAAGCTGAGTGAGGACTTCGCAGACGTAAGTAAGGTGTGTCAAACTATGTTAATAAATTTATAGTGCCTTTTATTATTTACTTTTTAGTTACTTTTATTTTGGTTTGTGTTATAGCTGTGTGGTAAAATTAGAAAGTTTACAAAACTACAGCCCTGTTGATTTTTACAAAATTTAAAAGCTTTTAACTTAAAAGTTGTTGATGGATGTTAAACCTTTTACCTCTTTGTGAGTGATGTGTCTTTGCGATCCCAGCTCGCACCATTTGGTCACCTTTTAGAAGTTGTTATTTGAAATCAACAATTCGAATTGATCAAGATTTAGATGAGGTTTAAAAGTTTTTAAGCTTTGGATCAAACTCAGCTTAAATAAATGAGTCGGTATTATATCTCCATTATTTATTTTGACTAATTGATAAGATATACATTTCATGGGGTATGGCTGATTTACATTTACATGGCTTCGATCACATACTTCCATTAATTACTCGTATGTGACATGAAATCTCTTGTATCTTCTGTTCTGAAGCCTCTTCATCGATCCAACTTTCGTCAACTCCATTCCTTCTCCTATAGGAAGAGTGACAGAGTCAACTGTGTTATAACTTCCTTTCCATACCTGAGACAAACCAGATCTCTTTTCACTGTAAGCTAGATTATGCCTGACTATGACTGACCCCTTTGGATTCAGATCAATCATTTGGAAAAAGTTTAGCTGATCATCCAACTTTCCATCAACGACAAGGAAATCTATGTTCTTATACTGAATCATCACTTCGCAAGGATATCCATAAACAAGCTCGATCACATCTTCTAACTCGGTTGGGATGAAGTTGGAATGTTGTCTCTGATGTGAATCCTGGTCATGATTGTGAAGTACTATGCATATAAGGTGCCCTCCAGTATGCTTCGCTGCCACTGCCAAGGCCATTGTTAATGATGTCAACCCTTCTGAAGTGATCTCCATTATCACCCTAGCTCGGTTTCCAGCTGCCAAAGCTGATATGAACTCCATGCATTTCGGTTCAGTGATGGTCTCGCACACTTTCTCCAAACTAGTTGTCTTCGTCTTGCACTGCAGGACAAGTGATAACCAAGAAATGGAAATCAATAGTACCGGAGTTCTTATGCAATGCATTTAGATAAATCAGAGCTTCCATTTGATCACCAAGGAAAAAAGGGCAACTCACAGAACGATCAGAATCCTCTTCTTTTCAAGGAGATCATGTTCGTTAAAGTAGCCAACGCAAACTGGAAATTGGAAAGGTATTATAAAGTTACTAATTACCAGTTGAAGGGTACGCAAGTAAGCATCCAAAGCAAGCTGAGGAGACCACTTCGCCATTGATAAGAAGCAAATGGTAGCTGCAGATATACAGAATTTAGGATTGACAAGATGCTATGAAACGCTTGTACAAACGATTCCACTTGGTTGACTTCTGTGCCTTGACACAAGAGTAGGTGTGCCTATATAAAGCATGAATTCGGCGTGGAGAATTTATTCTCTATGCAGATCAACCAGCCATATACTGCCCTGAAACCACGACAGGTGTCAAAAAAACATGTATAAAAATGGACTGAACTTGCACGTCGGTTAAGTCGTGGCAGAGTTTTGTCTCCCATTTTAACATTGTACTGATTATGATGTTTTGAACTATCAAGTGAAAAGTCAGAATTTGGAGACAAGAAACACTCATGGACACAGTTGACTCCACCTCAAGCTTTCTTAGGAAGTAGGAACTCTGTTCTTGTCCGAATTAGCAATAATAAGACTCAAAGACTAGATGAGTCCTTAATAATAGGGAAAGAGTATATGCATCATAGTTTATCGATATTTACATCACTAAGAATCAACTCAAGTTCCAATAAGGGGACCATAACATGTCCTAAGCAAAAGATCTAGTTCTGAATGGCTCGACTAGGAATCCAAAGTAAACACATTTTCATCAATCAAACACGAACTAACAAAATTCCAACAACATTTGGTGATCTTAATTAGCTCTCCCACAACTACAAACTTAACCCTTTTAACTCTTAACTCTGTAATTTATTTACGCGCCAAACTTAATTATCAAATTCATTTGAGGACAGAATTAGAAAATAATAACACCAAGGAAAAGAGAGACAAATTCGTATTTGATTGCATTAACTTGATTCACATTGATTTACATGATGGTGATACACCAAAATTCTTGCATTTTCAAATACATTGGTATGTAGATTATTTGAAGAAGCCAATCTGTTTGTTTTTCTACTCTATATCTTTTACAGCATCCTGCATCACAGGCCAAATGAATATAAAAAATCAGACTATGTAAAGGAAATAACATTTAACAGCTTCAACAAATTAAATCCCAGCAAATCCCAACAACTTAAGTAAGCTCTGAAATTCTGTCAAATAGAAAACACAATTTCCGTTCTAGTATCAAAGCAATATTGTAAGTTCGCAATAGGAGCATCCAAAGGTCAAGCAACAACTGAGTTATCTTTTTAAATAGTCTGTGCTAATTGGTTTATAGCGAAATCTTACAAATATTTGAGCATTGGAGTCCTTTGAAATATACATTATCTAACATTGATAGCTATTTTGTAAAACTAGTAAGTGATATGAACATTTGAAACTGGGACTGTCACACGACAGCCTTGTTCTAAACAGTAATTTGTGATCTTTTGACAATTAATTTGTGATAAAGTGCAACGCAATAAGATTTCCAAGGCACAACTTATCATTATCATTATTACTGTCACTATTATCTGCACCGGTAACTTGACATATACAGTAAATTTTAACTTAGGCATATTACGTTACCTTGGCTAGCCGTGTTACATAAGCTGCAGCCAGTGCAGTGGCCAACAATCCCAGCCCCAGAGTGATTAGCTGGCCATTTCCTCCGGCTAATCCAGCTTCGGATTCTTCTTGCTGAAACATACCAAAACAGCATGCATCCATAAGGCTATTAAAATTTTCTGTTGGTAGGTGTAACTACTGGCTCTTGGCATTACATATAAAAGCTTAATTAAGTTTATCTATGATATATCTTTCATCTCAGAGACAAAATTTAACAATCTGTGCCATTGATGCATACAAGAACTACATAAAATTATGCAACTAAATAGTGTTTTCCAAACTTCCTTACAATTGGGGAATCTTGAAGTGTACCCAAGAGAAAAGCAGTTTAAGAGAATCAAGAGATCTAATGTTCAAATCTCGCTTCTTGAATGATAACATGGTCACATCACCATTCTAGGTGAAAGATAGCCTTTCTGAGTTAACAAGCTTGTATCATAATCTTTGCAAACGAATTTGTAATTATCATACTATTAGGGTTAGAGTTCTTTGCTATAAGGTAATTGTTGGATTTGGACTCTACCTAAATGTATGTTCCACCTCAGTTATAAAAAGAAAAAAGCAAATGATGTTCATAGAAGCTTCTTTGAGTTTTTGATAGATTCTCTGTTATTTTAAGTTGGAAACAAACCTTTTTTCCTTCATGAAACTCCTCTTTACGCTTGTCTATAAAGCATGGAAAAAGAAAAAATCTAAATA
>JAOTIZ010000203.1:48344015-48357587 GCA_027123425.1 Erythroxylum panamense | reverse complement strand
GTTTCCACGTAAATTCTCTTGTGTTGTTATTTTCTGATATTTTTGTCTATTAAATATCCTTGGGTGTGGGTTTGGAATGTCTAAATTCCCAACAGGCAGCACCGTATGATGACTACAAGTAATGATGCAATGGTAACTTGAATTTTTTAAAGCTATGGTTTAATAATAAGATAAAGAAACAAGGTGTTTGGTTGAATAATACAATATTTTAAAATCAGGAATAGTGGGTATTTGGATACTAAGCCAACCCTAGGCAAGGATAGACAGGACATCTACTCAAATCTAACCATAAAAAGGAGCAGTTTAACTTAAACATTGAATGTAGAGAACGTTGGTGAGTATTGAGTAATGTAGCAAATTCCAACAACATTGGGGTCCTTAATATAATAACATTTCCAAAATTTAACTTAAGCATCGAATATAGAGAACGTTGATGAGTATTGAGTAATGTAACAAATTCTAACAATGTTTATAGTTACATAACAAAGGCCATATTTATCAAGTTAACGTTCCTAAATACTTCAAAACTATTTATAATTATTGTTAATTATAAATAGTTTTGAAGTATTTATGTTATATTTTTACTTTCTAATTTCTTTATTTTCATCAACATATGTATTTAAGGTATTCCAACTCAAAAATTAGCAGCAAAAAATTCTTTGTCTTCTGAGTTCTGAGTATAATTTAAAAGTAAAGTTTCTAATTTTAATATGTTTTTAGCTTATTAAATACTTGAATATGTTATAATTAAATTGTAATTTGTCATTAACGTGGACATTATATTAGCATTTTAAATTATAACATTTATATTAAATAATATTGTATTTACTTTTGTATCTTCTTTTTTATTTTTACGTTACTTATTATTTATAATAATTAAATATTAATAAATTCTTTAATTTTTGTAATTGTAATTTTCATTATACTTGCTACAAGTAATGTAATAATTGTTGGATTTGTGTTCTTGTAGAGTTCACGTAAGTTTAGTAATAATATGACTAAATCAAATAATTTAATTTACTCAATTCAAAGACTACATAAATGGTTTCTTTTATTATAAAAATACGTATGATTCTATTAACCATGTCGTAATAATAAAATAATAACAATAATAATAATAATATTCAATCTTGTCCACAGCTTATAGAATAGGATAATACTTGAATTGGAAAATTTAGAATATTTAATAATTTAGAATATTATTTACTATATTTTTCCTAAGTATGTTAATTTCTTATATTTTTAGAAATTAGTGTGTCTCTATTATTAAAATTTGCTCTTTGTTTTTTATTTTCAATATTAGATATTAAAATTTTCTATTTATTTTTTCCTCTATCACAGATATAATACCATTTATATATCTTTGTGATATATTGTGAAGCTATTTGAGTTCGGTTGTGCCTGCATACTTCGTCCAATTTCATACAGATGCTTTTGTTCTTTTTCTAGTCCAACTGTGTTATAATTGGTTTATATTATGTTGCCTAAAAAGTATTTGTCTGGAAGTGAAAAAAAAAACAAGTAACACAGTTGATAGAATCCCAAAACGGAGCAATAAATAAATTTATTAAAAGAGTAGGCTCCTCTAGTGAGAGTCTCGAGGAACTAGGTGAAGTTAGTTTTGAACAATATAAAGAAAACTTAAAGATGAGACTCATATTCATGAGGATGTTAGAAATCTGAGTGAGCATGATCATCTACTAAATGCATCCACTTTAGAAAATTTAAAGGCAGATGAGCAAGTAAGCCCTATATTGGACATTTATGATCCTAGAAATTGGGATAATCTTGATAATAAAGCAAGGGATATTTTAGTTGAAAATGGGCCTATAAGAGAACTAAATCTTATGTTTCCTTTAGATAATACCTCTCGTCATTTTTCATATTCTTATTATTATAGGAATTTGAGTAATGGAGAGATTAGCGATAGAAAATGGTTGGTTTATTCTAAACATGTAGATAAAGTATATTGTTTTTGTTGTAAGTTGTTCAAATCTACTAACAAACAAAGTGGATTAGCAAATGACGGATTTAGAGATTGGAAGCATCTTAGTGAGAGACTCAAAGAACATGAGAATTGCATTGAGCATATGACTAATATGAGAACCTGGAATGAATTAAGAGTGAGATTGAGCAAAAATCAAACAGTTGATAAAAATTTGCAACAATAAATTGCAAAGGAGAAAGAACATTGAAGACAAGTTTTGATAAGAATAATTTATGTTGTGAAATATCTTGCTAGATATAATTTAGCTTTTCGAGGATCCAATGAGAAGTTTACCAAGATGGTAATGGTAATTTTTTAGGATTGATTGAGATGATTGTTGGATTTGATGTGATAATATAGGATCATGTTAGACGTATTCAAAATCATGAAATTCATCATCCTTATATTGGTCACAAAATTCAAATTGAGTTGATTTCTCTGTTGGCCCATAACATTAGAAGTTCTATCATAAGGATCATTAAAGAGGTGAAATACTCTTCTATTATTCTTGATTGTACCCCTGATTTGAGTCATCAAGAACAAATGAGTTCGTTAGTACGATGTGTGAATATGTTAAATAAAAAAATAAAAGTAGATGAGTACTTTTAGAGTTCTTAAAGGTAGATGACACATCTAGATTGGGACTTTTCAATGAATTATTGAATACATTTAATTTTCTTGATCTTAATGTTTATAATGTAAGAAGTCAAGGTTATGATAATGGTTCTAATATGAAGAGAAAGCATCAAAGGGTCAAAAGCGACTACTTGAAATAAATCCAAAAGCATTATATATGTCATGTGCTTGTCATAATCTTAATCTTATTCTTAGTGATATGACATATTCTTGTATTAAAATTGTTTCATTTTTTGGAGCTGTGCAACTTATATATGCATTATTTTCAAGTTCTCTTAAAAGGTGGAAGGTTTTGCTTGATAATGTTTTAGGCTTAACTATGAAATTATCGTCCAGCACTCGTTGGGAGAGTCGAATAAAAAATGTTAAAGCTATTATATTTCAAGCTCCTCAAATAAGATTGGCTTTGATGTAATTATCTAGATCTTGTGATGATGCCAAGTCAAAGAGTGAAGCAGAAAACTTTGTTAATGTACTTGAGAGTTTTAAGTTTTTACTTGGTATGGTTATTTGGTATAATATTTTATTCGTTATTAACTTGGTGAGTAAAATGTTACAATCTAAATATATGTGCATTAATGCTACCATAAAGCAATTAGAAGATGTGATGGTATTTTTTTAGAAACATAAAGATGAAGGGTTTAGCTTTAGTATGAATATTGCCAAAAGTCTTGCGCTGGAGATGAATATAGAGCCTACATTTTTAACTAGATGTTGTATTATAAGGCTAAGACAATTTGGTGAAATTAACCATAATGGAGAAATACAATCAACTGAAGATTCATTCAGAGTTAATTACTTTATAGTTGTTGTAGATATGGCAATTACTTTGTTAAATAATAGATTTGAACAAATAACGACATTTGATAATATTTTTGAATTCTTATTTGATTCAAGAAAGTTGAGGTCATTGGATGCTAACGAATTAAGAGAATGTTGCACTAATTTTACAACGACTTTTTCTCATGATAATGTGTCAGATGTGGATTTAGATGATCTTTTTTTTCTAGATTAAAAGTATTGTAAATGACTTTGCCAAAAAAGTTAATGTCATCAGTTGAAATTTTAAATTTTGTTAAAACTGCAGATTGTTATCCAAATGTTTCAATTGCTTATCGATTTCTATTGACTATACTTGTAACTGTAGCATTAACTGAGATAAGTTTTTCAAAGTTAAAATTATTGAAAACCTACTTGAGGTCATCAATGTTATAAGAAAGGTTGAATGATTTAGTTATGCTATGTATTAATTAGGATATGTTGGACAATATTGATATTGATAATATTATTAACGATTTTGTATCACGAATAAATTGTTTATCATAAATCATGATCATTTGTATATTTATTAGTGTAATTTTTGAGTGTTTTGTAATTTAATATTGTTGTTTGATTGCTGCTATTGCTATTTTGTTGTTACTGTTACTATTTTTAGTTATTTTATTATTAATGATATTTGTAAGATATTATTAGTTGTTGTTATGATCATTTAATATTTGGTTAAATATGTAGACTTATAAATTGAGTCATTTATGTTTCAAACAAATAAGTAAACTTAAGTATATTATCGATTTACTGGGTTCTTTTTTTTTTATTTCACCCAAGGCCTATAAAACAATAGAAACGACCCATCGTACTGCATTAGTAAACTCTTCATTTTTAGTTCATTCTTTTGATGCCCTTAATGTGAGGGCATCAAGGCTGCATATATGAAAATTGAAGAATGAAGGTGTCGAAAGAACAAACTAAAATTAAATGACAAAATTGAAATCAAGAGCTGTGTAATTTGATTTAGGTCATTTTTAGATTACGTGATTAAATGACATCGTTTCATTAATCTTTATTTGTTGTGTTAATTTTCACTGATGTGTATTAATAGTTAATAATTTTTAAACATGTGACAAGTCACGTGAATAAACTTAACGAAAACACTAATATCAAACTATAATTGAAAAAAATTGAAAGTTTAAATATTTTATTGCTAATTTTTTAAGTTTGGATAAAATTGAAAATTTTAAAAATTTGGGCATTTTATTGATACATTTTAAAGTTCGAGTTATAATTGAAAATTTGACAAAAGTTTAGACTTTTTTTATAATTAACCAAAAAAAAAAGAAAATTTTAAAAAATTTATATGTCTTTCTAACTTTAAAATACCTTTACGTAAATAATTTATAACATATAATCAAAGCTAATAAATCTATCTAACTAATTAAAATTTTGGATTGAATTTAAGTTTAAGATAATCTTTTTTTTTGGAGAAATTAAGTTTAAGATAATCAATTGAACTTAAAATTGACTTTAAATCAATTGACCAAAATTCAAAACAATAATATTTTCATCTAAACTTTAATATTTTTATTCGAATTTTGATCAAATTTCCATATAACTCGCTGTAATTTCATCATTTTTTTTGAAAATATAAATTTATCCTTAACAACGACAAATTGTCGAAATTGTTGATTAACACATATGGATGGTAATGAGTTGACCAATGGACCTATATTTAGGTATTTTCAATGGTTCGACTTATAAGTCAGGTCCAAATTTAGGTCAAGATTTACTCGAGACTCAACTATTCCAAATAAAATGTCATTGTTTTGCGTAAAGAGTTAGGCTTCAAGTAGACTTAAGCCTGAATCTATTTTAAAAAAGACGCTGTTTTGTATTTTTAAATTTTAAAAATTATTTAAAAATTTCTTTGCTACGAGTCTTCTTTCTTTGCTTCGACATAAGCTCTTACGAACTTCTAATTCTTCTCACTCTTAACAACATTTTAATATAATATTCTTTGTGCATCTATCTTGTTGTCTTTGAATATTGATACCTCATGATAAAATTAGAATGATATAGAGCTGCAAGGTTGACAGACATAACTCTATCAATAGTGAGCAGACGTTTGCAGCATACCAGGTATAAGCCGAATTTTACAGCTTATCAAGTATATTTGTCGAATTATTTCTTAATAACTTTTTTTCTAACCTTATATCAACTACCTTGTACTTTTATTATTATTATTATTTTTCTTCATGTTATAATTTGTTTTCAGGTATATCCTTTAGTTATATTTTATTTTATTTATTTATATATTTATTGTAATTTTATTTACACAATAATTTAGCGTGCCATATTTACTTATCTACTCTTTAACCTGCACCACTCTTTTATTGTCACATCTGTATGCAGATCTATCGGAAACAATCTCTTTATTATACAGGAATAAGGTTGCGTACTATCTGACCTTTCCATATCCTACTTTATTGCGAGCCTTCAAATTGGGTGTGATAATGATGATAATTTTAAAAAATTGACGGTCTGGCCCATTGCCATTCTATTAATAAATCTGAAAACTTATGATCAAAGTCTATAAAATATAAATAAGATTGATGAATTATTAATTAAAGTGGATAGATAAGGATTCACAGAAATTAAGAGAAATAATTTTTAAATTAGGACATTGGAGATTTTTGTTTTTAATTGAATGGATTGAGCAACAATAAATTTGAGCCCAAAATATCTAGGCTTGTTTTAAAAGATGGTTAACCCAAGATGTGCAATTTTTAGTTTCTATTAGTTAATGGTGATTGATAGACTCTGATTTAATATAAATAATTGGAATATGTTTACTAAACCTTGAATTTTTTTATTAAATTCCTACTTAAACATAATTACGACTAAGTGGGAACAGATCTGCTGATCTCGAATTGCTGTGTCTACCGTGCATGAATAAATCTCAGTCATCTATTAAATAATTCGGGAGCAACAGATATGCTTCCCGATTAAATCAACCGATTTTTATTAACTTTGATCAGGTTGATTTAGGTTTAGTTTGATCAGACTGATTTATTTTACTATTTATTAGAATGGTTATAAGCAGGTGCCTTCCTGGCAGCTCATGCCTATAGCAGGACCTGTGTGGACCTTTTCTGTGTCTTTCGTTTTGCTTTCCCTTTTCCTGGAAACACAAAAGAGAATTCTTTTGACCGTCACAACAACGAAGGCTGTAACAGAGATGAAATGAACTTGGACAACTCAAATTTACCACGACATCTTAAAAGGAAAAAGAAAAGGAGTTGATATAGAATCCATGATTAAGAAGTCAAAGATGGGTTCTTTCCAGGTATATCCAGAATGTTCCAGTTCTCTACATATCAAAGCAGCAACATAAAATATTATGGGAAATGTTCTTCAGATTGTGTCAGACATTCAAAGATAGACTGCGAGCTCATGAGTTGGATTCTTGTCTTGTTGAATCCAAATTTGCCCACAATTGCATTAGAATAAAATAATGTTTTAGTGGTGGGCTATCATTGAACACTCATATTTTCTTGGTCAGCAGGACTGTTCTGACAGTCACGCAAGAACTATAAATACTGGAGCAAAGCCAACGACTCTAAACCTCGTAGTTGCAGGATAACCGTTGGCTTTACTCTCTATTACTGTCTAAACTCTAAACGCCACCTGTACTCCAAAAAACACATCTTGGGACATGGGTTCGGTTTCAATTGGCCCAACAAAGCTGGAGTACCATGAAGATATGTGCAAGCTACATTCTAAAGCAATCATCTTGTCCTTCTTCAAGGTCAGATTTTTACATAATCGCAATAAGTTCCAATCTTTTTAGGTTTCCAAGTTTCATCTGAAATTCTTGAAGCTTTCCTTTTGCAAATGAAAGGGTGACGATGGTAGGGAAGCTTTGGTATTGGACTCCACCATTTTCCATCCTCAAGGTGGTGGCCAACCGGCGGATACTGGCTTCATCTTCATCGCCGGCGACTCTGAAGTTAGGTTCATCGTCCGTGATGTTCGGTCCAAGGACGGAATTGTGAGTCTCTGCCACATTTGGCAGTTGGGTGTTCTTGAAATCAGTTTCTTTTTTTATATATATTTTTTACTTTAATCATTTTCCTTTTTGCAGGTATATCATTATGGAGTCATGGAAGACTCTAACAAAGACTTGGAAATGGAGCTAAAGGAAGGGAAGGAAGTTCTGTTATGTGTTGATGAGGGGAGGCGCAAGCTCAATTCAAGGTGCTTTCTAACCTAATAAAAGATTCATTTTATAGGTGAAAAGTTGTGATTTGCACTTAACATTTGATAGGATCACATCAACAACGATCTAATAGGGTTCAGATTGTCCAACTGTGATAGAAACCTAATTGCCTGATGGAATATGTTAAGTTGCAATGTGGTATCATAGATAACGATAGAGACTTATTTGGACTTTTTGAGAAATGTTAAGGTGGGATTCAGACGTTTGACCTATTTTTTATGAGATTCTTCTTTGGAGTTTGCCTATCTTGGGATAACTGATTTGGGGTTCTTGGCTGATTTGTGTACTTAATGAATACAGATTGCATTCAGCAGGGCATTTACTGGATGTGTGTCTGCCAAATGTGGGATTGGGACATTTGAAGCCAGGAAAGGCTTACCATTTTCCTGATGGGTACTTTCCAAATCTCCTTCAGATTGCTACTTCTTTTTCACCTTTATATGGATTACTTGTTCATATAGCAGAACTCATATAATAAGTTGCCAAAGTTAGTCCATGCCACTTGAAATTTTATTATTTTTCATGAGGATTTAGTTCATCTCACGTCATACACGAGCAAGAGTAATAACTCCCGGTAGATACTGGTACAATTCCCTTTAGTATCCATGTTTTTGTATCAAGAATTCTGTTTAATGAAATTTGAGGTTCGAGGAATACCTATCTGTCTTTGTGTCAAATAGAGAGACACAGCCATTTTCTCCTGGCAAAAGTTTTTGATGCTTGCATATAAGATTTACGGTGCTCTGCTCATTCTTTGGCAGCCCCTTTGTTGAATATAACGGCACAGTTCCGAAAAATGAACTAAACATCAAGCAGAAACAATTGGAGGTAGAAGCTAATGCATTGATAGCTAGAGGAGGCAAAGTAAGTTTCCCTTTTGTTATCTTGTGCAAAATCACTTAAATGTTCAAATAGTTAATGTTTTTCTTGAATTCTCTCCTCTAATGTAATAGGTTTCTGCTGTTGTATTGCCTTATGAGGAAGCTTGTGAGTTGTGTGGTGGTTGCCTTCCTGATTATATCCCCAAGGTTTGGATTTTTTAAAGTTTGCAAGCTTCTTATTTTGATTTGTTAGGTTTATCTATGAAATATCCTGACCTTTTCCATATGTTTGTTGTCGCTTGATCTTGAATGATTGTATAGAATAAGCTATCATTTTCATGATGATTTTGTTTAGTTCTTTGCAAATTGCTCATTTGAAATTATATGAGAAATGAGTATTACAATTTCATAACAGAAAGGGAAGATAAGTGAAAGCTGCTATAATTGTTGCACATGTGCTTCTTTTAAGTTTGAACTAGGATTGTTATCGGATCAATCTGGCCTTAAGGTGTTACAAATGATACGGGACCAAACTTTCGTTAGTATAATACGAGTTAGGACGACGAGGTTGTTGGAGTTAGGGGTGTGAGCAATGGGAGCCTTCTGACAAACTTCTAATCTAGTTACACAAAAGGGGAGAGGAGTGAGAGTCTAGATTGAACCTTGAAACATTAAGGATTTAAGGAGAAGTGATTGTGAGATCCAACATGAGAGATGAGTATCATAATCTTATATCCAAAGTTTTTGTAAATTTATAAAAAATATTACTGATCAACTTGTAGCTAATTATTTTCAGATCTTTTTAAACGTTGTATCAATCATTGAGTTAAAGCTTATCTTGGCAGGACAATAGTTGAACACCATTAGTCACAAGTCAACCCTAAATGCTTAAGCAATTAATGGATATGTGGATTTTTCCAAATCTTCACATGGAATAACAAATCTTTGCAGTTCTGATCATCAAACATTTAGATACTTAGCTAATCTACTTTCACATCTTTTGCAGGACAGTACTCCTCGTATTGTGAAGTTAGGAGACAACATTGGTTGTCCTTGTGGTGGCACCCATGTCTCAGACATCTCAGAAATTCTAAGCATAACGGTAATTATCAACTCTTCAACTTACAGATTGTGTTTGAAAATATAACAGTTAACAAGTACATTCGTGATTTTCCTCAACAAACAGTAATCGTTTCAATTTGAGGCTTATCAGATCATATAACTTCTGCAGAACCCTTTTTCCTGAATCAAGCATGGAATTATAACTTAGCTCTGTGATTTTACTGAATGTTGTTCAGGTTTCTCAAATTCGAACAAAGAAGGGAACCACAAAAGTCTGTTACAATGTTGGATCCTAAACGACAGAAGTCTCAAATTCTGACATTTGTTCCCATTCATTTGGAGATAACCAACTTATCATAAGGTAATAGATGGCAAGGGATGCTTGTATCGTATAGCATGCAGATTATGTATTCTGAATAAACTATTTGACGAGTAATGAATTATATTTTAAAGTCTTTACCTTTACTTCAAGATGCTAATTGTCATAGTCTGCCCTTTCTCCCACACACAAACCTGTATGCCTGCGTTGTACTTAAAGCAACGAAATAGGATTCACCATTCTTGTTCACATCATCATTTATAATCAATCATATTCACAAAAAGGTGATTCTTTTTTTACTTTAAATCAAAACAACAGAAAATCAACTTTTCAAAAAAAAAAAAGAAAGAAAATCAAGGAGGAGACAAATAATTAGAACTTACTCTATGTAAAAGATATTTCAAGTTTGAGCACTTATGTGCCATTTTCCTCAGACTTCACCCATTGACTTAATGAGTTAGACAGGATATCCCTATCCTACTGATGATCAAGGCAATGGAAGATGAAATCACATCCACCTGCCTGCACTGTCCTTAAAAAACTGCTATGATGGGGCTAGGAAATCGCCACTAATCTTAGGAGTCCAGTAAATATGAGGCAAGCAAGTGCAGCAATTTATAAACTTTGGTTCTTCCTCAATTCAACCAAAGGCACAAAACATGTTTATTATTCGTAAGAAATGGATGATGCAGGTAGCATAACGGGTAAGAAATCACCGACTACCTACCAACTATACACCAAATATCTTCTTTCTCGACATTTAGACATTCTAGGCCCAAAGAACGCCCAAGCTAAGGTTAAAAGTTGAACAATCCTCTGAGGTAGGACTATTCAAATGTGATTTTGCTTAGGACAGATACGTGCGGAGAGATTGAATAGACGAAATTAATAGGTATTTCAAATAATTGGAAGAAGAGAATAACAAGCTCTGCATTGTGCTAGAAATTTTGATACTCCAAATTTTGATATGAGAACATGCGAGAAGACAACAGTGAAAAACCGTGTCTATGTTCTGCTCTACAAGATGCAAAGCACAACAAATACACTCCAGGCAGAAACCATCTAGTTTTCAGCTTTAATGTTTGTATTTTCTTCAGATGGGGTATGAACACTCTCAGTTTCTACTTCAGCCCCAGAACACTGGGTCTCTTTTGCACCTAGCTGATTATCCTGAAGCTGCAAGAGTTAACAATAGGACTAGTTCATAATAGGAAAACAGAGCTTAGGCACAGGAAAGAAATACAAGGCATCAGGAGGACTTACCCCGAAGCTTTTTAAGCTAGCAGCAACATCCTCTTGTTGCTGCTGCAGAGTGCTTCTAAGTTCTTGAAATTCCTGATTTGTAATCAGGCATAAAATTTTAGATGAAGAGAGCAGGATACAGAGGAAAGAGGAGATCAAGGAAAGAGGAGATCAGAGTGGTGTGCAGAGAAGCACTCACCGTTCGAAGTTGATCCACCTCAACATTCAGTGATTTCTTCAATTCTGACAATTCCTGCATGAAGCAAGAGAAAGATGGGATCAAGAAACAGAATTCAATCAAAATAATAAAAAGATCACACAAGACAACGAGGGTAACTGATAAACTCCGCATTAGGTGAGAGGAATCTCCTCATCTTCAAAAGTTTTGGGGAAAACTCATCCTAAGTGAAAAGAAGTTATGTTCAAGGTACAAATCAATAGGTGTGAAAAGAGAAGTACTAGATCGGTTGATGTCTTCATACTAAACTAAATCCAGCTTTTTGGATTCAATGGAAAGAACTTGTTGCATCTTCCTCTTTGAAATTTTGGCTCCATCTACTACCAACTATGAAGTATGATACATATACAGCCTAATTATAGCAACTCGAATAGCCACATTTTGCAACAGAATTACATACAACACCAGCTAATATTACCACTAAGGCGATATCAAATATCAGATACAACATTATAATCTATAATCTATAATCTATAATCTATAATCTATCTCCAGTTACTCAGCTACATACAACATGATAACAATCTTTCTCCAGTTACTCAACTAAAAGAAGCACTTTGACCGACCAAATGCAACACTCTAGCCTTGTACATGAAACCTTAGACTCTGACATTGAGGAATGTCCAAGTCAAGGTAATAGCAATATTAACAAGTGAGTGAAATTTAAAGGCAGCCGCCTTTTGGTTCCAACCAACCACAATCTCTTCACATGAAAAACCAAATAATAAATAGGATAAAGTCATCAATATCAATCGGAGCTCATCTTTGATAAATATGGCCTTTCTGTGTAGACTCTAAACACCATGTAAAAGTGTGATTTAGCACATATATTAACTTAAAAGGTGAAAAGGAGCCGGGCACATAGTACATTAATTTATGAGCTCAGCGGACACTTACATCACGATAAATTTTCACTTGCGTATCAAGCTTTGATCTCCAATTCTGCAAATCCTGAAAAGAGAAAACGATATTGCCCATCTCAGTGAACAGCCCTAAAAAGCGCAATAAACTTGATAAAAAACAACTGAAAAACACATACCCAGATGACGACATTAAGTACCGAAGCGAGAAAGAAAAAAATATCCAAAAGAATCACCTGTTTCAAGCCTTGAATTCTAGTGAGAAGTTCAGTCCTCGACTCGTTCAGCTCCTAATACCAACATCCAAATCTCACATTTTAAAGCCATTAAAAACCAAATTGAGAGAACCAGACATAACAAGACACCAAATTTGGGTCCACCGGTAGTCAAATTTTCAAAATTTTAAGGACCCAAATGAAGAAAACTCGACGATTAATGAAAAAGCCACGAAAAAGGTGGCTGCTAGCTAGGTAAAACCAAAAGCAAAGCAACTGACCGACAATCTGGAAGAAATGGGAGTTGTGTTCTCCTTCGTCTGCAATGAAAATAGACACACCCAATAAGCATAAGTACCCAAAAACAGAAAACGAGACATTGACGGGATCTAGAAGAGTACTGAAGCGAGAGGCGGAAGAGAGGAGGAACCGGAGGTGGCCATTTGGGTTTGGTGGTTGACACGAGCCAAGGAACAGAGTGGGTTTAGTTTAAGCTCGATTTGAATTCGGAGACGTGTGTGACTGTGTGGGATTTGGATTGTGAAGAGTGCGTTTGGAGCGTGGAAGACGATAGACTCACCCAAAATTTGAATTTTGTGTGATTGCTCTCAACTGTCCATGTCCATTGGGTACGGAACAGTTTACTTTCAATTCAAACTCGAGTTTAAGTGCCCGTTAGTGGGATTCAAATAGATTGTCTTAGGAATACCTAATCGGGTTTTAGGCCAAGTTTGGGCTTAAACACACAGACTCAAGTCCGATCCAATCGATTGCAAAACTAAACCTTTGAAAAATAATTGAATGAAAGTATTCTAATTTAAAAGGTTTCAAGTTTGTTAAGATAAAAATATTATAATTCATTTTAAAAAATTTTTTGAGGGAAAACCACCGTATCCATTAAACTAATAAAAATCTGAAATACATAAAGGAGGAGAGTTGGTGAACATACTAGAAAAAAATGAAAGAGAATGACGAGCTAATCGATGAGCTAAGACATTAGACTGACGACTTAACCATTTAACCTGAATATCTGGTCGGTGTGCTAAAAGCAATTGGCAATCGTATATAATCGAACCAAATTCGGACCAATCGGGTTCACTACTATAGAGAGATGTTACCACATTTTGTGCATCGACAAA
>JAOTIZ010000203.1:48318796-48343915 GCA_027123425.1 Erythroxylum panamense | reverse complement strand
TCGGACCAATCGGGTTCACTACTATAGAGAGATGTTACCACATTTTGTGCATCGACAAACACAGTCCCACGGCCACTGCATCGAACCGAAACTTGCTCCAACGCCACTCTCAATGCTAAAGCCTCAGCAACTTGAGGAGAGAAATAATCCGGTCGGGACGTCGTGAAAGCATGTATAAAACCACCATCATCTGCACACGTTATTGATATGGTACTTATTTATTGATTCAATTCAAACTTTTGGAACACATTAATAACTCTTTCTTATTAACTCAATTACATGATCTCTTAAAACACTTATTAATTTACAAATATTACTTATAATTAATAATTTGCTAACCTTGAGTTATGTGGGTTGAGTGTGACTTGATTTTTGTTCCAAATAATCAAAATAAGTTTTGTTTCTCAAAATGATGATATTTTGATCTTAAATTTCTTAAAGTTGAAAACTAAAACATGTCAAAAAAGTGTTAAGGTCATTTGAATCAAAATTTGGATCGAGTTAGGTCTTCAACTTAGTCCGTTTAATTTTTGTTAAAACCAAATTTAAATTATTTAAAATTATATACAATAACATTCCGAAAAGTTCAAATTGAATCCCAACGTTTTCAAAATAGACCATAAGTAAATGAAATTTTTAACAAAATTAACTACTCATTTAACTAATGTACATCAATGCAACACATTATTATTTTTAATTTTTAAATAAAATGTACGTCTTATTGTCAAACGACAAGTGAGATTTGCTATCGAAAATGTATAGTAGTCAGTCTCATTATCAAGTACAAGTAGGATCTAATTTGAAATGTATAATAATGGGTCTCATTATCATATGATTAGTTCAAAAAAAAGTTAATTATGTGGTAGTGAGATCTACTTTTTATTTTTTAAAAATATAAAAATAATATCATATCAGTATTAACATAACATTTAACTAACAGAAAATTAACCCTGTTAAATTTTTTTTGTCTACTTAAAGATCTATTCTAAAAATTTTAAAAATGCCAAGATTTAATTTAAATACTTCAAAACGTTAAAATTCATGTTATATTCGATTGTAAATATTGTTAAAAATACTTTTTTGCCGATCATATTTTTATGCAACAAAATAAAATGGGTTGGAGTATCTTGTTCCAGTTAGGATGTTTCAACCCTATGCTTCTTAGCATCCGATTGGTTCAGCTTTTGGAGGTTCCAAAAGTTGAACCAAACGGGTGCTAAGACTTTTTCTACCGCAAAAGCTATTTTAATGAAAAAATGAGTGTTTGACTGTAAACTTCAACATCACTTTTAAAATAGAAATAACTTTTTTAAAAGTTAAAATACAATTTTTTCGAAAGCTCAAATTTTGAGCTTTTAAAAAAAGTCCCAAATTTTAGCTTTTTTGGATAGACGTTTTTGCGTCACTTACGTATATATCGAAAGTTAGGACTGTTCTGTTTCTTTGGTTTTCTTCTGTTTACTGTCAAGTATGGATTTATGATCTTATGCCTAATTAATGCTGCTTTACGATTCTTGTCGTGCTGTGTTTATGAATTGTGAGTTTTTATCTGTTGGTAAACTGCGCAGTGGAATCCGCCTATCCTCTTCTTCTTCTATAAAGTCTTTGTTTTTGGATCTTCTTTCTGAGTTTCGGTTTTGTATAATAGGGGAGAAGTTTACTGAGATTGTGAGGAGTCCTTACTATATGGCACCTAAAGTTTTAAAGAGAAATTATGGACCTGAGGTTGATGTATGAAAAGTTGGTGTTATACCTTATATTTTCCTGTGTGAAACTCAATTAAAAAAATTGTTTTTTTAATTGACAACCAAACAGTCAATTAGTTTTTTAGAAAACTCTTATAAGAAAAGCTCAACTGATAGAAGCTCATTTAAACAGACACTTAATGTCTGTTTGGTTAAGTTTTTGGAGGATAAATAAGCACTTTTTTCACTGCAAAAGCTCTTTTTAAGAAAAATGAATGTTTCGCTGTAAAATAAAAAAGCACTTTTTTAGTATATAGTTTTTTTGGTTGCCAAAATATAGCTTTTTAAGAAGCTCAAATTTGGAGCTTTTCAAAAAAGAAAATTTTCAGGTAGATTTTTCAGATCAATTAATGAGTATATTTTTTAGTTTCTTTAGTTCTTATTTTTTACACACAATTTTCACAATTCCTACAAACTCATCTTTACATTTATTTTGATATTTATATAATATTATTTTGTTTTTTATATGTTTTAAT
This sequence comes from Erythroxylum panamense, assembly GCA_027123425.1. Classification (NCBI taxonomy): domain Eukaryota; kingdom Viridiplantae; phylum Streptophyta; class Magnoliopsida; order Malpighiales; family Erythroxylaceae; genus Erythroxylum; species Erythroxylum panamense. The sequence continues at coordinate 48,341,694 of JAOTIZ010000203.1, read as the reverse complement.
ATTTATTTTACTTATATTATAATTCATATAAAAGATTTAGTTAGATATATTTTCATTTATGTTTCATATGGTTTAAAATTATATAATAATTAATACATTATGTTTTGCATATTGTTTAATATACTTTAAATAATATTTATATGCATAATTTTTTTCAAAATAAAATATAATTAAAATTAATAAAAGTACCTTTTGTTTTTATGTTGCCAAACAAACTATTTTATAAAATTATTTCAAAATTTTTGTTTTTTAATTAATAGATAAACAGTCAATTAATTTCTTAGAAAAACTCTTTTTGACAAAAACTCTAATGAAGTCTATCTAAAAATACACTTATTCTAGTCTACTTATTTATACGAATCTCACGTACATATGTGGAGATTAAGGTCTGATTAATCGAAATAGCTGATCTGATTCGAATGAAAGGAGGTCTACAAAGGAAAAGCAAAGTCAAAGACAACACACCTGCAATCTAGGCTACATTTGACCACTTTGGTTTCACAATGTTTGATTCTATTTCTGAAAAATCGCCGGCCTTTTTGGGCCAAAATTGTCATATTGACTGCCGCCGCAATTAATTAAACTATTAATTTAATTTTAATGCAAAAAGATAATTAAGCAAGCGCCCGACTAGGTAGACTTTTTAATTTTTATTCCTTTTACACCCTTAATTTGCCCGGTCAAACGATGTCAAATTACTTCCAGATCTTTTATTTGTTGTTTCAATGGAATCAATTTTGAGTTTTGAATTTATGAAAACGCGTAAAACATTTAATTTATAAAATATTACGTGAATTTAAAAATTAATGTTTTATATTAAAAATAATTATAGAAAAATTTAACAACTTATTATATATATATATTAATTTCTTGTATATAATTATGATATTATAATTATATAGTTATTTAATGTCTAATACTTTCTCTACTATATAAGAACAAGGTTGCGTACTATCAGATCTTTCTAAATTTTACTTTACCGCGAAATTTCAGATTAAGTATGATGATGACAACGACGATAACCATCTTGATTTAAATATTAAGTGATTAATAATATTAGTAGAAATTTAGAATAAAAGGAAAATAGAAATGCTTAATTAGACTTTTAAAAGTCGTTTGACCAAGTCTAGTTGTTGGTCAAACATATAACGAGTCCACTAGTTTGCTTTGATGGTAATCCAAACGGAAAGTTTCATACTTCGCCTCAAAGCAAAATCAAAATCAAAATCAAAACACAAACACAGCTTTGTTCTGTGTCGAAAAGCTTCGATTTTTACTAAAACCTTTGTTGGAAAATGAGTCAGGAATCGTTCATTTACAGCTTCGTGGCTCGGGGCACCATGGTCTTGGCCGAGTACACCGAATTTACCGGCAACTTTCCGGCCATCGCCACTCAGTGTCTTCAGAGGCTGCCCTCCACTAACGACAAGTTCACTTACAATTGTGACCACCACACCTTCAATTTCCTTGTGGAAGACGGCTACGGTAAGTGGAAGGAGTTGAAAATGGAAGAAGTGGGCTGGATCTTGTTTGAACTGGTTGTTGGGTGTTGGATTTGTATGATAAAGGTTTCTTCTTTATTGGGTAGATTGGTTGTTGTTTGATTTGTTGCTGAGAAAAGCTGAGTTAAAAATCTGATGAATAGTGGATGAATTTTCTTTTTACGTGTCTTCAAATGAAAATACAGCAGTTTACTTTGGTTTGGATCGGCTTGTGGATTGGATATATTGGATATGTTAGATTTTGATTCTGTTTGATTATAGTGTAGCAACAATTTTTAGGTGTCAGAATTCCATGTAAGGAAGATTCCTTGTTCAGTTGTTCTCTGTCTTGATGTTTATTATTAATTTAAGGTCGGGACATCATTCCTTGTGATGTTAGTTCATCCTGTTGATAAGTCTTACCAAGTTGTGAATCCCCTGAACTCTTGGCAATGGAGTTTCTCATTCTTTATGGTTTGTATTATGACGGTGTTGAGACATGATATGAGCATCGAAACAGGTTTAAGATGCTGTTTCTATTCTATTTTTGTTCTATTTTTAGCTGTTCTGTTAGCCATCTTTACAGTAGTCTTGCAGACAATATTGATTAATGTGTTTAACACTTGCTGATTCAACTCATAATGTGTGCTGGTACTTTCCACATCTTTCGTAATATATGAAATTGTCCACGATAGGACATGATGAGCAAACTTTTAACGTTTCTATATGTCGCCAATGTGCATTTGGAATGTGCAGCTTACTGTGTTGTGGCAAAAGAAACCCTTAGCAAGCAGATATCCATAGCGTTTTTGGAACGTATGAAAGCAGACTTCAAGAAACGATATGGGGGTGGTAAGGCAGACACAGCTGTTGCCAAAAGTCTCAACAAGGAATTCGGGTATGTGCATCTATGAAAAGCTGTCCGTTTTTACGAGTTTAGCACTTAAGTAGTTACATGTTCTTTTTTGCAATTGGAAGTAAGAGTGTCTGAGTTTAATTTCAGGCCAATTATGAAAGAGCACATGAAATATATTATTGACCATGCTGATGAGATTGAAAAGCTACTGAAAGTGAAGGCTCAAGTTTCGGAGGTTAAAAGTATAATGTTGGGAAATATTGACAAGGTAAAGCAGCTATGCTGGAAGCATTTATTAGTTACTACACTTGAATGTCTCCATTACTGCTTTTTCATTCTATTTTGAGCATCTTGTGTGCCGATTTAGGTCTTTCTTTGTAAATACTTTTGATTCCATGTTCTGTTAAGGTTCTTCTACGAATCGATATCCATCCAACCCTCTTCCCTCCATCTTGACGATTGGAATTATTCTGCTAATTTCTAAGCCTAGATGCATTTATCCCCCTCATGGAAAATAGTGCAATTATATATCTTTCGGATGTCTTATTGAATGGTGTAAATCAGCCTATGTTTTGGATGAATTCAAGAAACCAAAGTTTTGATTGAGGTCTGAAATGGTCTTTACCGGCTATTCATTTGTATGCATACTTTGTTCTTCTATCACAAAAAGCACACATTTCAGACTCTCTTAATTCTGTGTCTCGCAGACAATCGAAAGGGGTGAGGCCATAACCAGTCTTGCGGACAAGGCTGAGAATTTGCGAGATCAGGTCGGTTAAATAAGCAGAATAAACTCTTCAGTTAGTTTCATTTTCATTGTATCTAAGTTCTTACTGTGTTCCTTAGGCTCAAACATACAGAACACAGGGAGGCCAAATCCGGCGAAAAATGTGGTACCAAAACATGAAGATAAAACTGATTGTTCTCGCAATCGTGCTAGCTCTGGTTCTGATAATCTGGCTTTCCGTCTGCAATGGATTTAACTGTTCCAACTAGCAATTCAAAGCAAATAGAGAGATGGTAATCGCGTCCGTATGCATACACCGCTTCTTCAATCGATTCGGGTTCATCTTGCTCAGCAGGGGAGTTTGTGTTTTCATATCAACTGTTGCATACCTTTCCCTGGAGTTCCTGAGCTATCCTCAGAAAGATATAGGTGTAATATATGTATATCAAAGAAATTATTTTGTTGTTTTTCCATTTTCTTAAAGAGGAATGAAATTGCAGAAACAGTGTTCAGAGTGTTCAGTGTTCAATGTATCTTTTTCTTTTTCCTATGATAATGGATTATGTTGGATATTTATAGCTAGAGTAATCCCACGTCGGAAAGAGACATAAAGATGAAGTAAGTTATATCTAAAGATGAAACTTATAAGTCATTGTCTTAAAGTTTTGAGTTGAAATCATTTGCTACTTTTTTTTTTTGAAAAAAGAGGAATAGCTATTATCTCGAAAAATAATGATCTAAAATACAGGTAGATATATCAATCCGCACCTGAAAACGGCTAAGGAGAACAGATGCCCAAGCAAGAGAATGGGTTCCCTCATTCTCCGAACGCCTAATCCAAGAAATAGAGATATCGTTTCTAGTGCATAAAATATCCTTACAGTCCGAAATGATAAGACCAAAATAAGAAAAATTCAAAGACATGGAGTTCAAAGCATGGATAAGGAGTTGACTATCAGTAAAAATAGAGCCTGCTTGTAGCATGCCATCACGAGCAAATAACAAACACTGTCGAAGAGCAAGCGCCTCCGCTATTGCAGGATTGGCATTGCCTTCTTCGTAGCCTGAAAGGGCTAATGAAAATGATCCTTCACCGTCTTCAAATAAAATGCCAAAATCAAGAAGGCCAGTATCGGAAAAAATCGAATCATCAATGAAAGCCAACCAATGAGAGGACAATGTCATTGCGGCAGTCGGCCGAAAACACAATGGTAGCGGGTCCGATTATTTGGCTTAAATTTAATTTAACTTAAATTTTATTGCTTAATTTAATTTAAAATTTATTAAATTGAATCTAATTAATTAATCTTGGGTAAAAAATATTGGAGCACAAAATCTTATTTTCATCTTTTCATTTTTTACGTAAGAAAACTATAAATATTTATTCAAAAATTAGTGAAGTATATAATTTAACACTTATTTTCTTATGAAATGTGACAACATGGCATAACGAATAGTTGACAAGACAAAGCTTTGATCATATCAAATCATCAAACTGATGAGAAGACAAAGTAAGATCTCTCTTGTGTTGCCCCATCCTTTCTGGATAAGATCCGGCTCTCTTCCACCGGCTTAAATCAAAAGGTACTTTCCTGTCCGAAGTGAACGGACAAGGTTTGAGTTAAGTGAATTTAAACTCAAATCACTTCTTAGAGAAATTCTCAAACCACTTCTTAGAGAAATTCTCAATGACACTGCTCATTGTCAAACCTACTTTTCCGAACTACAGGAATGGACGATGAGAATAGGAGAAATGATCATCTGTCTAATTTTATGGTGTCTTATTGTGTCTAGTGAATCTCAGCCATTTATTTTTACCGGATCCGTATTTATTTATGTGGGATCCATGCAAGACCTACATAAATAAATGGCTGAGATTCACTGGACACAATAAGATACTATAAAACTGGACAGATGGTCTTAACTTCGAGAATAGGGTGACAATGCAGGGAATAAGGTGCTTCACATGTATCTTTGGCATCTTTCGATTTATAGGCCATGCAGTTGGCAAAATTGTGCTCCAGCTGTCTCCACACATTCATCATCTTAAGATTCATCAAAAATGGCTCTTCACTTCTCTTTATCATCCCTTGTACCAGACCACGCATATACAGCTTCCTTTGACCTATCGTCTTTGAACTTTGTGTAAACTTTGTCCATTTCCACACAACTGATTCTTATGAAACACTCACTTCTGTAACTTCAAGACATGAAACCTTAAAACAGAACATGTTTTCCTACGAACCCTATGATTGATTTGATCAGATTGAACCTTTAAAAGGTATCGATTGACCACATACAACACAAAAGCTCAATGTACTCAGGAAGAAGATCACAATACACAAAGTCAGTCACCAACTTACGTCCACATAAAACAAACAACCATTACAAACTCAGAAGAGGCTAGTAAGAGAAGAGGATTATTGAAGACAACCAAGAAGAGTTGTCATCACATGTCTCTAACTTCAAACATATTACGATTTTTCACGACAATATCGTACATGTTCAGGGGCTTCAACTTGCAGAAGTCTTTGGGGAGAGAGATGAGGTGAACTGTGGATCTTTTGTGGAACTGAAGGAGGCCGGGATCATCATAGTACCTCTCCCAACCAAGTGAAGACAGCTTGCGTTCAAGGTCAGCATAAGAACTGATGACTTCATCGGTGGGTGTATGGACTAGCACTTTCCGGCGAGCACTAGACCCCTGCCGGCCTCCTTCCAACGAATCCGCACCTGGGTTCTCCACCAACCGAACCACACCATTCTTGAAGATCCAAACTCCGGACATTCTTGTCTAGTATTGGATTGAAAGGGAAGTGAAAAGGAAGAGACTGTGTTGTATGTGTAAGTAATGTAGTTGTGGAAGCTTGGAGATGGAGTTTATAATGGGATGATAAGGGGTATTTATACTAAGTGATAAGTGGGGTTGTGACATCATAGGCATGCTTGAGGTGAAGTGTTTAGGGAATAGCTAAGGTTTGGTCCTACTTGAAGACGAAACAGTCTAAAGATACAATATTTTAAAACTCTCCTTATCACGATTTGAACTTACAACTCATTTAAGTTGAGAGACTATTAAAAGAAACTATTATATCGATAGAACTACCCTTTCTAGATAAGATTTTTGTTTTCTACAGCCAGAGTTGTTCGAGACAAATGTAGCGTTGAATCAAAAGGATTGAAGAGAATTTAGGTTAGGGATGTTCTCTTTTCAAAGTCTTTTAATATGGGAATCTTCTTTTTTTGCTTGTGAAAGAAAGATTGAAATACAACACATTGAGAAGATGAATTAGACTTGTTCTAGAGAAGGCTAAAGGAAAAGGGACTTTGTGTACAAAGTTTGATGTGTTGGTGTATGTAGCTATCATAGACTTATTTCTTGTACCCTACGGATTAAAATTGCTGGCATTCGTATCTACAAAGAGGAAAAATAAGTACAAACCATAGCATATAGTGATGAAATTGTAATCACAATTTTTTTTAGGACAATGAAACATAATCTTTTAAAAAGGATTTCACCAATAAACAAGCATCAAGAATGAGACTCGAATTTGATACTTTGTTCCCTTTATCCAATTTGGTATATTTTAATTTTGGAATTTACTAATTTCTCCCAAAATTTTTGATCAATTAGATTATTGCAATCAAGCATATACATCTTATGTACGGTTTCATTTTAAAGTAAATTAATAAACATATAAAAAAAGAGCAAGCTAAATTTAAGAAATATTGAATAAGGAATTAATTAATAGGATTGAATTGCAATTTTCATTAGTGCAAAGAAGGGACACTCAAGGTGAAGGTGTAGGTTCTTTGTTTCTTAAAAAAACATGATTATTTGGTTTACTTGTATTTCACTTGATCAATTTTTGCTGGACAAATTTGATGGTTGACCTATATTAGATTGTTATTAGTGTTGCAAAATCAATTTTAGTATTAAGTTATAGAATCCAATCAAATTCATAATAGACGAACGGATTAATTTCAATTAAAATCAACAAAATTGGTTCGTTGTTCGCACAAATCCTAATATAGTGTTTTTTGATATAGAGATATTTTCACATCTAACATGATCATCATAAATTTGCATCATTCACTAAGCATGAATTAGTAATTCCCCTTTTCTATTAGTTTTATTTTTGAGGTGTTTCCTTAAGACTACGTTTAGTTGGAGATTTATTAATAGAATGTAATATTATTTTATCGTCTGAGATAAAGGTTTATAATAGAATAAAATAGAATGAGATGGAAGAGGAAGGTTTCATATTATATCTCATTCCATCTCAAACAGAAAAAAACGAGAAGCCTTTGATTTAGGAGGTTTTGGATGGAATGTAAAATAATAAACAACTTTTTACTATATTATATTATGAACCATTTCATCTATTCCAAACAACAATTTTCTAATATTATATCTATTTACATTCAATCCTATTACGCTCAACCAAACATAACCTAAACTAGTTGTTAGTAATTACTAATAATTACCAACAAAAGGTAATTGTCAATCTTTATATTTTATTCATATAAATTAATAATAGCTTGTCCCACAGAAATTAAGAGCAATAAAGTAATTAGTGGTACCCTTAACTTTCACTAAGATATTTATGTGATCGATATTAACTAGGAAAAATTGAGTGATATATATCTACTAATTGGAGACAACAAAAAACAAAGAGGACCCATTTGGTGTAGGGCATTAGGGTTGCATTCTTTTTCTCTACGTACCACCTTGGTCTCATGCATCCTTTGCATCGTAGCCTTGTTCTCGTGCTGTATTGTCCTACGAAAGAGACTTGTAACCCGACCAAACCTAAAATTCCTCTTCTCTTGTCAAACATGTCTTCCTCAAAATACCTTGTTGTCTTGTGCCTCGATCGATTCTTGTTGCATTATCTTTACTTATAGGCTCTTTTTTCTTGTTCGTACGAAAATTTCAGGTGCTAAAGTAGTACTCTTGATTGAAACAAGCACCAACTTGTAAGCTGCTCATGGAGGGGTAAGAAAACCTGAAAGGGATTGATTATGAAGTTAGAGGTTGGATATGAATTTTCCCTCTTCAAGATTAAATGTAGCTAGCTAGTAATACAATTTTCACTTTCAAGTTGTTGTATACATATTCTCATGAACAGATTATTCAGAGAAGTTTAATCCAACTTAAGTTATTCTTCCAATCCTTTTCGAGATATCATTACAACAAAGTTAAATTTTTGTTACGTTTTTTTCACGATAATTTCTGTCAAACATCACAAAACGCGTAAACTTTTGATAATGATTTCAAAACTTTGGCTACGTTTATTAAAATCGTCACCAAAAATCCAGTTTCGCAACGTTTGACAAAGCATCGCAAGCCTTTGAGGACACTTTCATAACATGTATATTCTTAGATTGATATGTTATTCTTGGAAGGAATAATTGATCTGTCTTGGTACATGGAATAAAGAAAAACTACTTTGAGACACATTTGTCTCTATGTTTTTGCCTTTTGATCTTGTCTTAAATCAGTGGTGATGAGAATTAACTCGAGGCTCCACATGAATTGAAAGCTCTCTTACTCATTCAAATATATCGAGAATTAAAAAAAAAGATAATTAAGTTTTCTCTCTAACTTAATATTTGTTAATTTGATTTTCTTTTACAATTATTATTATAGCCTGGATTACGACCCAACATTAGGTTTATGTTGAGGTTCCAACGTTAGTACATGTGATTATTCCCTTCGAAAGGCCAACATTTTAAGATCCAACTTTGTAATGAGGTAAGATATTTGTATATCCATTTTATCTTTAATGAGTATAGATCTTTTCTTCTTAACCTCTTCTTTTTTAAGAAAAGCACCCATCAATCTTAACCACTAGAGCACAATGTTGGCTTTTGTTCTTGAATTGTTATTTCTTGTAAGGTGTTGATGACCAGACATGTTTATGCGTTGTTTTGGTTCTTTAATCATCCATAATAAAGAAAAGATTGTGTCAGGAGTTTTCGAATTATCTTTAGATTCAAGTTAAGTTATTTGAAGAAGAGGTACGGACTATACAAGTTAAGGTGTGTTCACACTTACATGCAATAATTATAAAGTAACAATATTTTGGGAAATTCTACAAAGCGAAAAAAATATAAAAAATATAGGAGTTGAACGGGAAATTAAACCTGTAAGATAAGAGGTTTAAGGTTTAAACGGTTCAATCGATATTAAATCGTCATAAAATCAGCTAAAGATTGAATAAAATTAAAAAAAGAAATATGATTAAAAGAGATTGTCTTTATACATAAACAAAATTCAGAGTTTAATTCAATAGAGATATTGTTAATTGAAAATTAATTTTAATTTATAAGAATTTATTAATTTAAAAAAATTGATCGATTAGTTAATAAATTGATCAGTTTTTAATAATAAGAGTTATTAAAATAAATCAAACAGAAAAGTTAAAAATTAAAAAAAAATTGAACATCAAAATAAAAAAAATTGAACGATTCAAAATTTTGATGTTTGATCGAATCAGTTGAATATTTTAATCATTAAATATAATAATGTCTCATCAAATCACTTCACAAATTACAAGATAGGTTTATATGTATTTATTATTTCCATCCTCATAATAATAAATTTTTGTGCAGGAATTTATTCTCCATAATAATAAATTTATATTACAAGATTCATAAATTTATTTATTGAGACGAAATAACATCACAATTTAAAGTGTCTAACAAAAAAACACGTGGCAAGTCCCAACTAAGCCTATTGGAATATCTAGTAGCTTATTTAGATAACAAGTGGGCTATCATATTTACATGCCTTGTAATCTATTGGATTAAATTTGTACGACCTTTTGAGTTCGAAACACCTCGATCTAATTTCCCTCGTTGCTGCCAGTTAGGAGGGTACCCAATCAACTCATAACAACGATCTTTAGTGTGTCCTGTTTGATGACAATAATCATAGTAATACCAACTACTTGGTTTTGACACTTGACTGCTGTTATGGTTGGTATGAACATGAAGAGTTGCTGCTTCAATGGGAAGGGTGCGTGAGGTAACCAATGTTTGTTGCTTTTCATCCCTGGCCACAAGAGCATATGCTTTATTGAGAGTGGGAAGAGGGTCGGTGCTTAAAATTTAAGAGCGAATAGTACTGAATGCATCATTAAGACCAAGTAAAAATTGGCGAACTTTTTCTTACTCACGCTCACGAACAAACTCCTTAGCAACTCCATAAGTACAATTTGGTATAGTAGAATATGAACCAAGCTCATCCCAGATGCCTTTTAATTTGGTGAATTATGCTGCAATAGAGAGATTCTCCTGTGTAGTCATGGCAAGATCTCTTTTCAATTGGTGGATACGTGGTGCATTTCCTTGAGAGAATCTTTCCTCAAGATCCAGCCACATCTCTCTTGTTGTTTATGCATAAGCCACATTAGAAAGGACATTAGTGGCTAATGAATTGAAAATCGATGAAAGCACCATGGAGTTGCAAGTTATCCATGCTTGCGAGTTTGAATCAGAAGCGTCTGGTTTTGGGAGAGTCCCATTAACAAAGCAAAATTTATTTTTTGGCACGAAGAGCATTTGTTACAGCCCTTCACCCCATATGATAGTTATCTCCGGTGAGTGGACAAGAAACCAATGATACTCCCAGGTTATCAGAAGTTTGAAGAAGATATGGTGATGTTGAATCACGTGTACTCATATTTCTGCCAAGAGAAATAGAAGTATTAGAGGACACGTTCTCATTTGCCATGTCTCTGCGTAATAGATAAAAATTGCCTTTCAACAACTAGATGCCCAACCTGACTCTGATACCATGATAAAATATAGCTATTAGGCTTGAGTGCCTCTTAGTTATTGATGAATATATATATACAAATATACAAGCTTCAGTCATGCCTACGAAGAGGGAGAAGTCTAATCCTAGAAATCAATACCTACCATATTTGACAATTAACTATGATTTTAATTGATGCTAACAAATCCTAGAAGATATTAACAGGTCCCAAATCCCTGATTTACATTCAATCCAATATAATCCATTTAAATTTAAAGGATTGAACAACACATGCTGTTAATTTACATTCTTTCAGTATCACTCCCAACTCATTGATGCCAGTTCTTGATTCATGGAACCTCTGCACTAACTGAAGACAATCTATTTCTACCTCAACTGATGTGAAGTCAGATTGTATCAACCAAGATAAGGCTTTTTTGAATGTGATAGCTTCAATGATAAGAGGAGTATAGTTTGATATAGAAAAACCTGAGAGATATTTAACAAACTGATCTCTCTCTCCTCTTATTACTAAGCCATATGACATAGTCCCTTGATCATATTAAATTGTAGCATCAAAATTACACTTCATAGCTCCAGCATTTGGGTCTGACCAACAAATAGTAAGTCCATCGACACTTATTGTTAGACTAGAGTTTTTGGTCTATATGTATAACATAGTATACTGAGTTTCCCTCTCTCTAAACTCCAATAATAGTTAAGAGTATTGGTGAGGTGAGAAAATGGTGAAAGATGAATGAATTAGCCATTTGAATATATCCTAAAAATTAATAGAAAATGATTTAGTTATCTTTGATTAGGTTTTATACCTAAATTAGAATTTTGATTAAAAGAACAATTAATGAGAATATAGTGTTAAAACCTATGATTAATTGTACCGGTTTGATCAATTTAACTGTGATAATCTTGAACCCATCAACTTTTCAGTTTGATTTACTTTAATAACTCTTCCTATTAAAAATTGATTAGTTTATTAATTAATCGGTCAATTTTCATAAATCAATTGATCTTTGTAGACAAAAATAAACTAATTAATTTTCTTCTAACTGTCCAACTTTTCAATTCAATTTTAAATTAAGGATAACTTCCTTCAATCATAATTTAATCTTTAATCGATTTTATGACAGCCTGATATTAGTTAGTTTTTAAAACATTAGTTAAAATACTGTTGTAAGAGCTTTCTTCTTAAGCATTTATTTATTTCTTAACAAACGAAAATCCAATATAAATCCTTTCTAATTTTCTAATTTATTTATTTCCTAATTTCTCCATACTTGCTAATTACTTAAATGTTGAATCTAATTATATATATATAGTTAATTTATATTCTATACTAAGCGTTTAAGGGATCAATTCCTCTATCCCTGTTTCTATGTGCTACCGTGTGCCCGATACCATCCATCTATCCATTAAATGTTAATAAATAAATGGATGGTCTCAGACACAGGATAATACACGGAAACAAAAACAGCCACTGTCTGTCAGCTCACTATGTTCATCGTTTCTCTCACCAATTTTAATTAGCACTTACAACGGTGGCCAAAAATCATGTACATGTTGCTTTGTTGTTTAACATAGTCTCAAGCTTGTCAAATGTAGTTGGAGGTTCTTGTAAAAGAAAAGATCTTTTTCGTGAGAAGCAACTTAGTAAGATTGTTGAAGAGTTGAAAAATGGTGAATTTTCAAGTGGTAAAGGTTTACATCAAGAATTTTCTCTTCAAAAACCAGGTGACATATGTTAGGGCACACATTATGGATCATTATCAAGCTTAATCGTGATGTTTGACTCCACAGTTGATGTTCTAGAGATCATTATGGAAGAATGCACAACTTCAGAGCAAAAAGGTGAAGCATATGCTTTGCTTGATTCTATCCAATCTTATGAATTTGTGTTTAGCTTGCATTTGATGAAAAAAATCTTGGGCATCACAAATGAATTATCTCAAGCGTTACAAAGGAAGGATCAAGACATTATCAATGCAATTTCTTTGATTAAAGTTTCTAAACAACGACTACAAATGATGAGGGATGATGGGTGGTAGTCCTTATTTGATGAAACATCTTCATTTTGTGAGAACCATGATATTGTCATTCTAAATATGGATGAAAATTTTGTACATCGTGGAAGGTCAAAGTGAAGTGCAAAAAATGACGAATTTGTATTATTATCAAGTGGAATTATTTTACACTATGATTGATACGCAACTTTAAGAGCTCAGCAATCGCTTCAATGAGGTAAATACCAAGTTGCTTATTTGTCCAGCATGCTTAAATCCAAATAATTCTTTTTATGCTTTTGATAAGCAAAAATTGATTCAACTTGTTGAATTTTATGCTTCTGATTTCTCTAAAGTAAAATTTATTATTCTTAGTGATCAACTTGACAATTATATTGTTCATATGCATTCTGATGATCAATTTTCGATATTAAATGGGATTAGTGATCTTGTCAAGAAGCTAGTTGAAATAAAAAAGGATGTTGTGTACCCTGTGGTGTTTGTACTTGTGAGATTAGCTTTGATTTTGCCTATTGCTACTGTATTAGTAGAAAGAGTATTTTCTGCAATGAAGATAGTGAAAAATCACTTGGGCAATCAGATGGGAGATTCTTGGATAAATGATTGTTTGATAACATATATTGATAAAGATATCTTCAATAGTATTGACAATGAAAAAATTTTATAACGATATCAAAATATGATGACTCATAGGGAATGATTGTAATAGGTTATATACTTATATGTAAGAAGCTCAAGATAATGATGTATTGTTTTGTTTATCAAATGTACAAATATTTGTATCTTTTTCAGTAATATAAGAGTGCTTTAAATATTTTACTCCCACTTAAAACCATTTTTAGATCTGTCCCTGCTCGTAGGTACACCTAAAATAATAATAACTAATAATCAATTGTGTAATAACAAAGTATTCTTACGATATACAACAACTCCTAGTAGAAATCTCAACGACACATAAAATCCGGAGAGTATCAATAGTGCGCAACTTTACTCTTAACTAGTACAGATGTTATTTTCAAATTACTTATCCTTATTCCATCACACATCTTTATTCACTTTGTTTAGTTTCTATCACACTTCTTCAATTTCTAATGTTACAAATACTCATTATTGTGTAATTTAAATAGATTAGGCTTAACAACGTTAACTTATAAATATATTGTTGACAAACTTAATTATTTGAACGTAGTATTTTGATTTTTCCTTCGACACAATCAGATTCCTCCATTCTCCACCATCCTGAGTCCCTGACACCAATTTTTTTCCCCCAAGCTCGCTTTCAAACAACTATTCTTTGGAACATCGATAGTGTGACGATATCTAACCTTTTAAGCTTTTGGCTTTTAGTTTACGACATAAAAACACATGCATGGACAAGAAAAAGAAATAACCTTATATCATAAGACATATCTTGCCTTCTTTGTCAGGGTCTGTTACTGTCCTTTCTGCTTTCCAATGGAGATATTTGATTACTTCTGCTTCAACATTTACACATCACTTTTACATTTTTTAGTCATGTTTTTTCATTTGACCCTTAATTAAACATTACTTAACCTTACAATTCGATCTTGTAGATGATGATAATAGCTTGGAAGATCGCCTGGTGCCGTGAACTCAACAATTATTAGACGGGGCCGCCAATATGCATTTTGTCTTCAAAAGTAACAAAGTATCTCTGCAAGTGGACGCCAAACTCAGGCCTTCAACACAAGCTGACGCCGTTGATAAAATCATCAAAACAATTCCAAGCTGATTAGATCAGTCAACTCTAGCCCCAAAGGCCTTCCCTGGTCTTGAGGTAACAGTTTCAGAGCCAGTGGCAGTCATCAAGTTCCCACTATCTGACATGTAGAAATAATTGTAGTTGATTCTAGTGACCAGATCAGCTAAATGAGGGAAATTACCAACATTGAGCTTGAAAGACAAGACCTGCATAATCAAGAAAAACACTTAATTTCACATACACATTTCTGTAACTATTAACATACAATTTCAACCAATTCCTTCTGTGGGAACAAAACCAAGGTAAACAATGCTGATGAAAAGCTTATATATCTGCACAAGGATGGATAAACCTCTGTATACACAATTCATATTTAACCACAAATACTAATAGCAATGATGAGCGATAGGTTCTATCATGGAAGTCTACATGTTAGAAACAAAAACCATAAAGGCAAGGAGAAGAAGACTACTCTGAGAAGAAAAGCAACGCAGTCATCAAATTGCTTTTCTATTCGGTCCACCTCCATTTCGCATCTAGCTTTCATTGCAGGAGCTGCTCCACTGCTACTTAGTGTTTGTTGTACAGAGTAAAAGTCCAACGCTAGGCTGAGGATGCTATTGATTCGGCTGGCAATCAAAGCCCACTTTTACAAAAGAAAATATAACCAGATTATGCCTTCGTTTGGCTGGAAGGAAGATTAAATTGAAGAGTTCAAAATAGATTGGAAGTTCTAACTTAGAAGGACACAACAAACAACCAGCTTATCTGGAACCACAAAGCATTGCCGCTGAATTGATAATAAATAGGCCTCATGCACTTCAATAACTTCATCCAGGGACCCAGCTGCCGCCATACCTTGGCATAGCTCGCACCACGCACTGTGGTATACCTACTTAAAGAATTGTAATCAAGTCCAAGAATGTTGAAATACTTTTCTGATCTAAAGAATATTAGTTATCAGCAACAGAGACAAAATAAAGGCGAGAAGTTAATAGAAAATGAACTTGCTAAATGTTAAGCTACTTTCCTCTTCAGGGTGAACAAAAGTACACAAAATAATTCCATGAAGGTAAAAGCAATGAACTATAAACACGTGTATTTGAAACAAGGGTCAACACATCTTCCATAATGGATAAATAAAAACAGCATTTATATTATCTGCTTGAACTTTGAACAGCTAAAATTTGCTGCATTTTTAGACAATCTGCTCACTTGATTAGAATTTGGGGTTCAGGAAATGGTGGCAACAGAAAATTTTAACAAAGTGGTCATTGTGAGTAGTCATTGCTGCTGGAGAGTATGAATGGATTGAAAATGGTGCCACTGATAGAGTGAAAGTTCTGACAAACATATTGTGACATGAATATTCCAAGTCAATTTCTGTGTTTGATATGATCATTTGCTCAAGCGTCAAAATTAACTTCATTAGAAAAATACATTCGTGAAAGCAAGGACAAAACTGTGACCAGGAACAACCCTTGGAATCATTGTGCTCAAAAGGGAAGAAAATTCCTTGAAATGTACCTCAAACAGTAATGAACTTCGACATCTCAAAGTTGAATAAAGATTCAGTGTCTAGCAGCTTAGTAGTGATCTACGTATTTCTCTTTCTGTCCAAAGGATTGCCTAAATCATTATTAACCACATAATGTTTATTGAAACTTCGAGCAAAGTCTTACTCTGTCCATCACATATTGGTGAAATGCATCCACAAAATGGAGTAGTTTCTGTTCCACTAACCAGTGATGCTTGCGGCTCTTTGATGCAGCACCTCTGCCCTGGAAGGATAAAATCAGACAACAGTCACAATTTAGATAAATCATCTTTTTCTTTTCACCAAAGAAGCAATTTTCTTCTTAAATAACAAAAATTGCACAAGCCTCAATTAATAACAGAAAACACATATGGAAGGCCTTAAAGAATAATTGTTAAAGGAGAAAGAACTGGAAAGGGATAAAACCTTCCACATCCACCTCCGAGCTTTGTCAAGTACAAATTTTGCACGCTTAACCTTCAACAAGAAGCCCATCACCTAAATTGGGCAGAACCGTTGGTCAACCACAAAACTACATGGAAACAGTTTGTTCAAGTGAAGAGAATAAAGGTTACCTGGTTATATTTTTTAATTGCCTCTGTATTTGCTATAAGTTCAAGAGGCCAAGATACCTGTAAAATTATTCTACAAGTGAGGACATGGATGAAGAGACAACGACAAGTCTGCTTGAATGTAGAAAGACCTTGTACGTGAATTTCAATGAATCAAGTCCATCTAGTCCAAAGGTGTTGGGACGAATTCTACGAGAGGTTGAGGCAAGGGTAGGAGTACTAGGTTGTTCATCACCATCACTACCATGATTCTTGGTGATGGAGACAATCAACAGATCTGGAGCACTTAACAGCATGGAATCAGCAGAATTCCGAATAGATTCCTGCAGCCAACAAGGAGAACTTTATCAAGATATTAAAGGGCAATAGGTTCTGGATATAGCACATAATTACGCATCCAACATAATCTAACAGTAGTTTCATGCATTCAGCACTAGAGTGATAAAACCCATCATCAAATAAAATCAAATTACATATACATAAAGGTTATATAATTGGTGATGAGTGCAGATAATGGAAAGAAATATCTGCACCTGTAATATGGTGTTTAACTCAAACTCATCGTCCAGAGTTTCTCCCTTATCCAGCTTACCGAAGACCACAGTCAAAAAATGCTGAAGTAGATCACCTGAAAATAGAAAGTTACCAGCAACCAAGGCAAGGAAAACTCAAATAAATAGCAACCATGATGTATAAGCTCAACATAGTGGCATAGATCCCAAACTTGCCACCTTCCCCTTCTTTTCAGAAAAGGAAAAGAAAGAAAAGAAAGAACTTACCCGAGCCTAGCAAGTATATGGCACGTAACACTGCAAGTTCATCCATCAATTTCCAGTCATCCATTAACTTAGACAACATGATTCTTCCAATATAGTTCACCTACAAAGTAAGAACATGAGAACCTGAAATATGTAAATTTCTTAAACTCCATTAAATAAATTACCTGTTTCTCCATGTAAACAGTAAGACATTCCTGCATGATAACCATTGGGAGTGGAGTTGTCCTTGGTTCAGTAGTCTGAATCCAGCTAAGAACTCTTGATGGAAGGGTGCTATTTGTTTGAAAAGGCAAGAGCTCTGATACGTGGGTCTCATCCTATTTCCATAAATGGGATACAACTAAAAGTCAGTTTAATAAATCATTGTAAGCCAAAGACTTCTTGATCGATCATTACCTGAAAAGAAGGAAGAAGGGTCGGAAACGGAAATAAAGTTTCTAATAGCTTTGTATCATTCTGTAGACGAACATATTCAGATTTACTAAACTGAAAGCCAAAAGCATAATCTGTTCCTCTAACTGCAGAAGATTTCATCTTTTCCCCACCAAATACAGCCTCTCGTAAAACCTCATCATTTAAAGGGGGTAAATTGAAATTTTTTGATAAATTCAATGCCCCCCAAGAATGTCTATGGAGTTCCAGTAAATTTTGTGACACAGTTATAACTGGATTTTCTGGACAGAATGCTCTTGGGAGAGGCAAATCAAACAAAACCCTTCCAACCATGTCCACTGGTTCTGCATTTGAAGAATCAGTCCCCTCCTCAGCAGATTTTAACTTGATCAATTTTTTCTGTGACAATGCATTAACAAAGAACCTATACCAAATCTTTTCTGAATGAGCTGAAGTTGATAAGTTTTCGCCATTCCCATTCTTCGCCTCTTCCCTGATCGAGTCAGAAACCAGAGGAGGAATAAACTTGGATTCACCAAGATCATCTTGTAAAAAGTATCTAGCAATGTGATCATCTTGGCCTATAAGACCTGTAACTGATACACAAAAGATCTCAGACAAGGTTAGACCTGCTATACTTTGTTTCTGACTCCTTAAGTTAATGTCAGCAATGGAGCATCCAAAATCATCCATTCCACTCCCTCTACTTTTCAAAGATACCACTGAGGCCGATATAGGAACATGGCGTATTAGCTGCAATGATTTTCCAGCAGCAACAATCGACTTTGCAGTGTCCTTGATAAACAAAGGGCATACATAAAGTTCTGCATCATTCTTCTCCTTTCCTTTCAATGCTTTCGTAGCACCAGACAAGGATGTAGAATCTCTTTCCTCCATATCCTTCTTTTTAACTGTGAAAGGCAAAGCAGAACCTAAGGTAGCATGATTAATTTCTAAGTTGGAGAACTTAGCCCGCCTCAATTGATAGCTCTCCTCCCAGAACTCAGATTTATCAGCAGATATTGTTCTATTGGAGTGAAAGAACATCTACAGAAGAACAAAGATGAATCAGTTCTGTTATAAACGGTTAACTTTTCTATTTGTACAGCACATTTTGCCAGAGACGCATGATTAACAATCAATGTAAATGCATCCACCAGAAATATAGTAAAACTATTTTTTTTTTGTCTGGGTTGATAACTAGAAAAGGTAGACATCAAACAGGGCACATAAATTTATAACCAAACTACTTTATGAACACGAACATAAACTAGTTGGATGATAGAAGGTGGTGCAGCTTTTATTTTTTTCAGTACCAGGAAGATTTGACTAAACTTTATGCTTTACAGCCTCACAACCCAGAATTCAAGTCCTCAGGAACGAATCCTTAAGCCTAATATACCTCTTCAAAAGGATCATCCAGCATTCCTTGGAAAAGCCAGGTGTCAAGACCATGAATGTATGGTAATAAACTGCCGACAAAAATATGAAGCACCATTTGATAGGCTTCCTCCTGAAACAATAAAGAATAGCATTTCAACAGTCAAATCAGCAACAATTTTTGAAGACAACAGCGGGTAAAGTCATCACCACCTCACCGCCTTGCACGAGACACACTTCATCCAATTTCTTGTAAAGATAGTCAAGGATATGAACAGCCATTTCAGCAGGTGGAAAAGATGAATTACACTCAAAATACAGTTGTGGAATGGCTTCAGACACTATTTGCAATAGAAGTTCAGCACCTGAACAAAGACTAGTGCCAACTAAACCATCAGAAAATAGCCAAACACAATAACCAGAGAAAGCAACCCCATAAGAAAATAACTCAACGAAATAGCAATGTGGATAACATTCACCACATTGAACTCATGTATGCATGCACACTAATCATTTAGCACAAGATCCACGGGAAGAGGTCAAATCATTGTCAGGATATTGAAACCATGAAATCCAACAACTTACGGGAGAAAAAAGTTCAACTGGCAGATGTGACGCATAACAAAACAAATTCGGAACACATAATAATCAATTTCATCAGATTAGTTAAGCAAAAATTCACTTCAATTTAATCACAATAATGTCGGAGACAAACCTCGATAAAGAACTTGACAATCCCAAAAGGGTTGGAGTAATTTCAACGCTGGAGTCGAACATTTTCACTTCTTCTTTCAAGGCAATGTCACGCAACCTCTAAATTGTAGTCGCCAAAAAAAAAAAAAAAGGTTCAAAGACATCAAGAGAAGTCGAAACAAACCTATGGAACCGATTTGAATACAAGCATCAGAAAGCATATGACGAAGAGAACCACACTACCTGAAGCCATTGAGAAACAACAGATGCAAATGCCCTCAGAGTTGGCATAGAAGTCTCCAACTCCACTTTATTAACTAAAACCTCAACCATTTTTAGACAAGTAGCAGCATACGAAAACTGGTTTAGTAAGTTGTGAAGGCTGGTGAGGGAAAGCTGGGGCACGTACATCCCGCTTCTGACAACACAAAACCTCTGCCTAGTTTGATCCCAACAGAACATGGAACCAGACAGCCCTTGCATCATTTGCAGAACACCTCGTACTAGATTCACTTCGTTGGTCCTCAGGGCGGGCGAAATTGGCGTCGCGTAATGGATTCCATCGCCGAAAACAACATGGGTTTGTGTCCGCGCAGACATGAGAATCTTCAATGATGCTAAATTCGATTAGGGTTCATGTGGGAGCAAACTAACAAAATGTAGAAATCCCAAGAAAACGGGAAACAGAAGCCGAATTGAGTTACATAGTTCTTGTCTTTTCCAACTGAATTCAAGTGGGTAACCTCTGTTTTTGATCTTGAAGTTGGACTTTAGTTTGAATTTGTCAAAGCGGAGTCAGGATCTGCATAATTTTAGACGAACAATAAAAAATTATGACGCACATTACCTTTAATTCCAGATTAATTAGCATTTTGTTGCAATGATGAGCTGCAAATTAACAAATAACAATGCACCACGGAAGCACGAAGAATCATGCCTTACGCCTGTCAGATGATGTCAACTAATTAATTAGTTCAAGTAAAATCAAATTATTTATTAATATTAAAAATATTATATATCTAAAAATTAATATCAAACAGCATAAAACCTGAGAACAACGAGAAAATAAGAATTTTTAAACTTTGATTTATCTAAGATAATTAAGGATGAACGTTAAAAAGGCCAACCTAAAATGCAAAAGTTTTAAGTTACAAAATTAAATTATAAATAGATTCTAAAGTCTACTTAATATATGTTTGGTGTTAATATGGAATATGGGCATGATAAAGAGAAATTCTTTCAAATTTTGGCTTCAAAAAATTTAGAAAGTTGAGTTCTAAACTATCAAAATGCTAATATATGGTAAAATGAAATTTGAAATGAGGAAAATAATTGATTTTTGCAAAAGAAAATTACGAACTACATAAGAGCACCCGATATAATAAAGGTGAATTCATATAGTAAATAAAGTTGAAAAATTATAAAATGCATTTGAAATAGGTTGATTAATTCCTCCATTTTAGCTCATTATTTCACTATTTCCTTAACTTCTACTTTATAAACTTATATAATTGTTTGACTTTCACATTTTAAACTTCTGCTTGAAGTAACTTCCTAACTTTCAACCCATTCAGCCGTGTTCCTATAATCCTATTAATTGTCTTCTACCATTTTTTCTACAATTTTCCTATAACTGCTTAACTTTCAACTCATTTGGCTATGTTCATATTAAATGCCTTCCACCATTTTCTTAATTTTCACATTCTAAACTCCTACCTCAAGTGGTTTTCTGTAACTACTTAGCTTTTAGCTCATTTGACCGTGTTATTGTTAAGGGGACAGATCCTCTATTCCTAAATTTGTGTACCAACTCTATCCCATTTAATTCAAGTCATTTATTTATGTAGGACCTACATAAATAAATGGCTATGATTCAATGAGATAGGGTTGGTACACAAATTTTGGGACAGAAAATTTCTTGCCTATTGTTAACTACTCTCAAGTGTTATTATTTTTAAAGTACGTGTCAACTATGTATTAACTGGGCTTCTTAAATCTTGGAATTCTCAACAAATTCTTATATGTATGAATTCTCTTGTAAAATGACATCCAAGACTTCTAGTGTTTGGCCCCTTTCACTTGCGGGCAAAATTGACTGAATTATTTTTAAGCTATTAACAATTGCACCCATATAACCATATGATATTGAGGATCTTGTAGATTTCTAAAGCTATCAAATATTGCAGGAGCATATTCCAATCTTCAAATTGACCTTTATTCTCTGTTGGGAATTCTTTCTCCTCAAAAATCAGCTTGGCATTTTTATACCCTTCTAGTCTTCAGAATTTCCATGATCTTTAGCATTTGGGATTTGACTGATAGAATTTTATCATAATTGTGGACTAGCATAATTGAAATTATTTTGTACAAATCTCGATTAATTAGATGTCAATTGTAATTCTCTCTTTAACGTGTCATTGGGCCTATGTTCATGGGCTTGCTATGATGGGTAGGCTTGGCCCATATATTATAAAGCACAGGAGGCCCTACTGCTAGCCCACCTTTAAAATACAGTTGCCCCATTGAAACTGTATGCGTTTTTGTTGATTAAGGATTCGGAATAGCAGTAGCAAATCCTCTGCATCTCTCTATCACGTCGCTTTCCAGAACATTATAATGGATTCAATGTTTCCCCATTTTTCAGGTATTTATCAATCTAATTATTGAATATAGTATGTTGCAATTCTAGGGTTAATTATTTGTGTAGATTAATCATGAAATTTAATCTGTAATTTCGGGTTTGATTTTCTTTCAATTGGTATCAGAGCCAATTAACCCTAATTGTGACTGCTGATTGATTGTTGTGCAATTTTGTGTAATTTTTCGGTATATTATTTTAGGGAATTTGGGGTTTTCGTTTTTAGATAATTGCGTTTTTTTTTCTGAAATCGATTTTGTGGATATTGATATGTTTCGGTTTGGTGTCAAAGCATGTGTTAGGTTATTCGATTTG
>JAOTIZ010000203.1:48284393-48306649 GCA_027123425.1 Erythroxylum panamense | reverse complement strand
AAGTTTATGACTGTTTTAATTTGACAGATTATTTAATAAGTTTTTCATTCAAATTTAATATATTTTTATACTAATATAAACACAACAATAACGACACTCATTAAAAATCCCGCAAAAATGTAGAATTTTAGAAGTTTAGTTATACATTACCTTACCTTTACCAAGTAAAGAAGTCGTTTTTTATAAATTATAATTATATTTTATCGTCATCAACATCATCACATTCAGTCTGAAAGTTCACAATAAAGTGGGATCTGAGGAGATCTGATAATACACAGCCTTATCTCTATATAATAGAGAGGCTATTTTTGATAGACCCACATACAAAAGAGACAATATAAGAGTGATGTAGGTTACAGAGAAAAAAATAGGAACAACTAGAGCAGTAAAATATTATTTAAATAAAATTACAATAAATATATAAATAAATAAAATTATTAAAATTTTATAAAATATAAAATTGTGAGTTAAATTCCAACCGAGAACTTTTATAATATTGATTTTGAATTTAAAAATTAAACATATTTTATATATTAATTTGAGCCTGGACTAAAAATTTTATTTTTAAATTAAATTTTAGTTAAATTCAATCCAATGGAATCTTCCCACCGCATCTAGAACATTCTTTTTTTTTTTTGGAAAGGCATACACTATTTGAAGTTGAAAGTGTCTAAAAAGACTACTTTCACGATTGATTATTCAATTACTTTCTAGAAAATTTTCAATTCAACGCCTTACAACAATTTCAACATCTGTAAGCTAAGCCACTTGTATTATCTCATAAAAGTTACCAGAATGAGATTAAATATTCTAAAATTGATTATTAGTTTTCTAAACTTTGCATGATTTAATAAATTAAAAAAAGTCAAGTCATGGGCCCGATACGACTTGAAATTTATTTTCATAACATTATTCTATTAGAATCAAATCCTCTATTATAGTTAACCAATTTCAACCTTGTTTCATTAAATTTTATTCACAATAATGTGTGGATTAGATTAAGAAAAATATTATTGGAACACTTTAATGGGAACATTCCATTATATAAGTACGCACTTAATGTAGAGATGGCAATAACGGAAGGCCAAGGTCAATGAATTAGGCCCTATTTTTTAAAAAAACTTAGGTAACTTGAGTTCGAGATTTACTCAAAGCCTGACATGTATTAATAAAACGATATCATTTTAACATTTAAATTGAGAAAACAATTTAAGTCTGGGTTAAATTTGGTATACCTCATCGGATTTAGTGTCATCCCTAATTTAATGATAAGTAATTCTTTGAAAGTTTGATTAGTTGGATTATTGGCAAAGTAATTATTTGATAGATTTAATTATAGTAAGTGCTTACACGTAATTATGAAAATTTTAGATAATTATTAATTACGATGCATTATTTATTAAATTTTATTATCAATTAATTAAATGAAATTTGTAATTTGTGTTGTAATTTTCAAAATAGTTATTTTTAAAATGTGATTATTGAATTATTATGTGATAATTTAATTTTAAAAACATGATTAATAAATTATTATATTAAAATAATTGTTAAGTTAATTGTTCAACAAGTACGATTGATTAGATGGGGGAAAAAATTGAACAATATGAGTAAGAAAATAAATAAATAAAGATAATATATGTTGACCATAGATTCCTTAAATTGTCGAGAAACGGTGAAGGAAAAAGTCAACGTTGTAATCAACAACTGTCTCTTTCTCCTCCTAAGAATATCTGTCTGAAAATCTGAAGAAGAGAAGTGACGGCGATGGCGGCGGCGGCGAAGAAATATCATTTCTAGAAAATACCCTCGATTGGAATTCCTCCATCTTCTGTCTATTTTCCAGGTTCCCATCTTCTCTCTCTCGCATTTGATCCTAAACTTAGGCATCGTTTTCTTCCGTATCTGTTTGTTCTTGACGTTGTTGGTTGTTGTGTTTTTGATCTTTTCTTGATGGATTGGTGTTTTGTGGGGTAGCTTAAAGAGAGAGAGATCGAGAGAGGGAGAGAGACAGGAGGGAGGTGGCTGCTGCGCGGGAAATGCAGGAGCAAAACCGCCTTAAACAGGCGCTGATTGAGGCAACCGCCGGAGCCACTGCCGGTGGTGTTTCGCGTACTGTTACCTCTCCTCTTGATGTTATTAAGATCAGATTCCAGGTTATTTATCTCGTCCATGCCTTAATTTCCATAAAGATCTTTGCTTCTTTTGTTTTGTGAAATATGTATATATTTGATTAAGATTCATTGACGTTTCGTTAAGATTAGAATCATGGATGGCAGTTGTTTAGTGGATCCACTTCTACACTGAGATGGATATACGAATTTGGGTGATAAAGAGAGAAATTTCTTACTTCTTAGGATTTAGGGATTAGAGTAATTCAGTTTGTATGCAATTATTTGATAAATTTATGTGCCTTTTCATTTAGTTGTAGGAGATTCTGAAGCCTATTGATATGTATATTTGATACAGGTTCAACTGGAACCCACTTCTTCTTGGGCTTTGCTTCACAAAAATGTGCATGGACCATCCAAGTACACCGGAATGCTGCAAGCAACAAAAGATATATTCAGAGAAGAAGGATTGCCGGTATGGTGAACTCTCTTCGTGATTTGACAAATGCATTGTCGAGCCTAGCTTTTGACAAGTTTTCTGGTTTGTGCATCCTTTCAAAGCAAAGGGAAACCAACCAAAATCTTTCAGAATATAACTTTTGGGAAGTAGGTGGCTTTTCTGCAACTAAAATATGTTTCTGATTTTGATATTCTATCCAGCTCTAAGTGTAGCAAGAAAAAGGAATGTTCTTAGGGAGCTATAGTTCTGTTACTGCTAGTCTGCAGAGATCTTTGCTTATATTGTGCTTTTTCATATCATGCAGTTGCTTGTTTCAGGGCTTTTGGCGTGGTAATGTCCCAGCTTTACTCATGGTTATGCCATATACATCCATTCAATTTGTGGTGTTACAGAAATTGAAAACTTTTCTGGCTGGTTCTTCTAAGAAAGGTATTGGATGAACAGATCAGGAATTTTTAAAATTATCTGTTCCGCAATTTTATCTCATTTGTGGCGATTATATTTATGGTATTTCACATTTAGATTGCTATTGCTTCGGTGTCTTACATGATTGTTATTGTGCTGTAGAGGATCATGAAAAGTTGAGTCGTTATGTGTCATATGTAAGTGGATCGTTAGCAGGCTGTATGGCTACGCTTGGATCATACCCGTTTGATCTTGTCCGAACGATATTAGCTTCACAAGGTGAACCTAAGGTATGAAATATGACTGTGATCTACCATGTGGTATCAGATCAATTTTTCTTTAAGTCAGTTAAATGGCTATCAGTTGGTGGGGTTTAAGATGTCCTTTTCTGTTCCTTTTCCTTTCCCGAGGTCCTTTGTGTTCTTCTTTCCATTTACCTATCATAACTTGATATGAAGTGTTGGTGAGGACTAAAACAATCCTAACAGCATAAAGAAGAATGTCTAAGTGGTAGCTACAAATTTTACACAGTTAACTTGCCTCAGTCAAGTTTAAATTTCATTATATAATTTTAGGACCAAATCCAATTGTTTAGCACATCATTTAGTTGTTGTGTTACTGTTTGGCTGAGAAGTGTCTGCATTAGGTTTATCCAACAATGAGGTCTGCATTTGCTGATATTATCGGAACTCGTGGCATCAGGGGATTATATTCTGGATTATCACCAACCTTGGTTGAGATTGTTCCTTATGCTGGCCTTCAGTTTGGTACCTACGATATGTTCAAGCGTTGGACCACGGTATGAGTTTTAGCTCTTGTTCTCTGTTTAAGATGCTACTCTACAAAAGTTACGATCTCTTTGGAGGGCAGAAGCAGAACTGATACTTGCACATTTATTCTTTTTCTAGATTGTCACCATTTTCCTTTATGTATTCTCAAGTTATGAATCACTTACCAAATACTAATAGGAATCCTTGGAATTAAGCAATTTGTTCCTCTAAAAGATTTATGTCAAATTTACTAGGTGCGGTTTACATACTCGTTCGATCATTGGTGAATATTTCATTATGAATTGTGTAAACAAATGCTTAGCTAGTTTGAATTGTGATACATTTTTTACTGGTTTGATTGTAGGCCTGGAATCGTTACATCTCACCTGAAGTAAGCTCAGCAGACACTGAACTCTCAAGCTTCGAGTATTTTGTATGCGGGTTTGCTGCCGGGACATGCGCCAAACTTGTCTGTCATCCTCTCGATGTCGTCAAGAAACGATTCCAGGCAGGTTTCTGTCCTTATTGAGGTCTCGCTTCATAAAACTTTTGCTTTAATATACTCAGTTTCATCTCAATACTATAAATTGTCTCGAGTTAACCTTAACGGAAGTTTGTGAGCATATCAATCTTTTAAACAGTAGCAATAGGACCAAATCAAGGAAGTCACTAAGTAATGTTCATAATTATGCGTGACTTCTTCTGAATAATTTTCACTTTTTGGTCATCCCTTTGCAGATTGAAGGGCTACATAGGCATCCAAAATATGGTGCTAGAGTTGAGAACCATGCCTATAAAAGCATGTTTGATGCATTTGTCCGAATCTTAGAAGCAGAGGGTTGTGCTGGTCTTTACAAGGGAATTCTCCCTTCTACCATAAAGGCCGCGCCGGCCGGAGCCGTAACATTTGTCGTTTACGAAGCTTTGCATGATCTCTTAGATGCTACTTTGACTTGATCTCTTTGAAGAACTTCATTCTTTGTATAAGTTTCTCTATTTTTCTATTTAGCCCATTTCATCATCCAATTTTTGCCATTTTTGCTCTCTCAGATGAGGATTAGATAGCCTTATAGAAGGAAAAGGAGAATCATTGTTGAAATTTGTCATTATAACAGAGCATTGGAGATTATGTTTGTAGATTCAAGGATGTTATGTTGGATTATCATATTAATATTGAGTTGAAATAAGTAGATATTTATGCTTCCTATTTAGTTGGTTTGATCTTAAAAAGGAAAAGAGTTTGTTTTTTTCCAAGGAAAGCAATTTTAGACTTCACTAATAGAATAGATAGTTCAATACCAAAAATGGTATGTTTGAAGGGCTACAACCATAAGTCCGACCTCGAATCTTAAGCTCAAACCTGATAATTGACTTTACATATGATTAAGTTGATTTTCAATGATTAGTCCAACCTAAAAAAAGTTTGTCAAATTAGACTTGACTTGTTGACTTTAAGTTAGATCGAACTCGAAGTTCAAACTAACTTGGTATCTTTAGTGGCACCCACTTGCACTTGAAGATCAAGAGCAGTGATGAGGACAACAATAGGTTGGTGCGTGACATAAAATTTAAAAGGCCAAAAGGGGCTATCGGAGCAGAGAGAGATGAAAGAAGAGAAGAATGGATATCATCTTAAACATTCAGTAACAGCCAACACGATGGCATAGTTTTGCACTTCATGGTACCTGCAACTTCTGTTCATCTAATCAGTAAATCTATTTCAACTTTTTGTTATTCTGCAGTTCAATGGAAAGTAAAATCTCACTTCCAATAGTATATCCAAGTGAACTTTTGAGTCTCATCCAATAGCAAGTATGCAGTTCATGGATGATGACTACTAATCCCTGAACAACATTCTAGTGTACAAACACTCCTACAAATGAGTGATGACTGACTACATATTTGCTCTTTCAATGGCCACCGACTGATACCAAGAGGCCGACAGAACATTAAAATTTCTTTAGCTACTCTCCCTTATTCAACAGAAAGTTTTCTTACTGATGTAAAAGAGAAAGCAAACCCTGTCGCTGTGATTGTCAATTATGGCTTTTCCTTTCTTGGATGTCTTCGGGAGGCAGTGATATCGATTGTACGATCCTCTCCACTTGTGCAACTTCAAGTTGAAACTTCTCGGCAATTCGGTGGATGCTCATAGGCCCTTCGTGATCATCAGCCTTGCCTTGATGTAAGAGTATGATGTGGCGCAACTGTGTCACATTTAGAGTCCCAGGAGGCACAGGTCGGTCTTCATACCTTCCAGAATCAGTTTTTGTGTTTCGCAGCTTAGGCATAGGCCGATTGTACCTTTCTACCAATGATGCCTGTTATCATAAACCCAGCATTAACTCACCTCACCCCTATCAGAAGAAGTGCTTACTACATAACAGTGAAAAGATTAATGAGCAATGGTAAGCGAAACAAACACTTAACTGTCGTTTTTACTGTAACTCACCTCACCAATCTCAGCTTTTCCACCCGGTTTTGATCTAATTCGACCCACCATTTGACCAAGCATTGCATCATATTGCGGATCTCGATCTTCAAGGACGTTCTCAGGGTTAACTCTTGGAGGGCCATCTCAAAAAAACATTAAAACAACAAATTTGAGGTAGTATGAAGTTAGCATACCCATAAACAGCTGCTAAGTAATATGAACATGCACTCATTGTATGTAAAAGCAAGTTTCCAAAACTCCAATCCTTGCTATGCCACTTCCAGTGCAAAACAAGATTGTTCTCGCAACAAAACGAAGAAGATCATCAAATATCAAAACAATACTCGTAAAAACATGATCCTTACTCATCAAAAAGAAAATACAATTCCCCGTTGTATAGGAAAAATCTAGTCGCTAGTGTCATACAAACATGTATTTCCAATCTAGTAAATACCATCTTGGGCGCAAAGATGTGCATTGACTCAATCAAAAGAGGGCAAGGGCTTGAAAAAAGATCGTCATTCAAGCATGTGTTAGTGACAAGGAAAAGGGTTGAATATTTAGTATCCATTTGTAATCACACAAGTTTCAACTAACACTATCTTCGAAACAAAAGAGACGCCTCAACTTACCCAACTAAAATACACAGCGTTAAATCCAAACTCTCTGCTAAAGCTCAAACTTTGATTCAAACCAGAGAGAACCTCGACACGGGAAAACAATGGTAAAAACAGCTTATTTGAACTAACATGAGCTTTCCTGTTTCTGGGATTTTTTCCACCGAATCGACCCAACTCCCAAAAACTCAATATTTCAAGTTAATCTCATACTCTCCGAATAAGGCTAAAACAAAGGCGGCTAAGAACTAACCAGAATCAACACCGGTCTGGTTCTCATTGTACAACGTGGTTGTCCTCGAAATATCCACCTTGTCTGTGGAGCCCACCGGGGGCCGTCGGTCGACTGCAGTCTTTGGAGAAGGATCGGTGGCTCGGATTCTGCCAGATGCTCGACGAAATGCCTGACCCATAACCTCTATTCTGAGAAGAACACGAACTAGTGTGTTTCGAGAAAGAGAAGAAGCGAAGCAGAGCTTTTTTGTCAGGAAATGGTTGACATACGTGGCAGCATTCTCCACAATCCACGTAAGACTATTGAAGCTTTATAATATTCCATTTTAGTTCTACTAAATTATATATTTTATTTAATATTTTATGTAAATAAAAATCACATCTTTCACTTTTATATTGTAAAAAGCTTATTAATGTTTTAAAAATAAATATTAAAACTTATTTATCATGTTAAAATTTTTAATTTTTTAATATTTTGTATAAATAAACACTACATCATTTACTTATATAATATCAAAAAATTAGTATATAATTTAAAGTTTTAAGAATTCTTCAATTTAAAAATAAATAATAATAATAAAATAATTTATCTTTAACAAACTAATAATAATACGGATCCTAATGTATTACATTTTTTAAAAAATAAATTAAAAAAGAGCATATGAAATAGTTCTCATGAAAATTTATCATGTTTCATTCATCTTAAAAAATAATATTAAGTGATAGAGTTGAATAATAAATATTTAAATGAGAGAATTTAAATAAATATTTTTATTCAACTTCTAATTCTAAAAAAAATCTTAAATTCATTCCTAAATTTTAATTTTAAATACAATTTTATGTCTAAATTTTGTTTTTCAAATTAACCTCAAACATGTATATAATTATTAATTAAACTTAAAAATCATCACGATATAAAATACTAAATAAGGGCGATTTGAATTTAATCGATATCATTATAAAATGTCAAAATTACTTGAGAAAAATAAAACTAAGAGATCAAAATACACTTGATCATCGTCATCCTCATCATATCTAGTCGGAAGTCCCGCAATAAAACGTCTAGGAAGGTCTGATAGTCCGCAATCTTACCCTTACATAGTCGAGAAGCTGTTTTCGGTACACCCACATACAGATGTGATCAAAAAATAGTGATATAGATTAACAGAATAAATAAGTAAAAATTGACACGCAGAACATTTAAGTAAAAGAATTACAATAAAATTCATAAGGTCATACATGAAGAATTTAGATCAAAATACACTTAAAAGTCAAAATTTAAGAATTTAAAAGAAACAAAAATGAGTTGTAGGAAAAACATTGCATGAAAGCTATGAAAAAACTCATATATATTTGATTATGCTCGCAACCAATTTCAGCTGGAATTGAGGCATAAGCTGGTATTGACACCTTACAAACTTACTGTTCTTTTTGAGTTTCCTAGTTGGTCACCTCATAGTTTACAAGAAACAAAGATATTATAGTAAAGATGTATGAACAGCCACCAAATGGTGAAAGGAGAGATTTTCCAGGTATTGGTTGCTGAAAGGGAAAGTTCCAAATTGCAAAAGAACTTCCTTTTCTTGTTTCACTCCAGCCATTGATGTCGAGGTCTCCAGTCCCAGCAGTTTTTTGCAGAAAGAGATAAGAACTGCTATACTCTTTGGATCTTGCTGCAGCTAAGAAATGGTTTTTCCTCCTTACTTCTTGAGGCAGAAGTCAGATTGTTGAACCGCAGGTTGAGAATTCAGCATCGCACCATTTTTGGAGCTTGACTGGACCTTGTTTCTCTGCGAGTGAAAGCTCACATTTGCTCACTATATCCTGATTATCCTTTCCATGCTCCATTTTCTCTGCCACCTTCTTTCAGATCTTCAGCACCAGAGCTAGACTTTTCGGTGATCCTCGCCCTGCTACGGACACGCTTTGAAGGTCTTGATATTGAGCTGTCGAGAGAGAATTCATCCCTGCTTCTCCGCTTCTGCTTCACACCTAAAAACCCACAAGCAACAGCTTCCAATGCTTTAGCAGTAGGTGGCCTATTTCTGATGCTTTGTCTGCGTGAGTTCATGTTATGTTGCTGATCATCAATTACAGATTTCGAAGTTTCAACGGCATTAACATCATCTGTCTGCCTCTGCTCGCCTATTTGATCATTCAAATTTTTAGCCATTTCCATTGTCAAAGGTTCAGTTTCTGTATCTTGCACAATAGGTACATTCAGGTCAATTAATACCCGGTTTTGAGGTTTCTCCTGAGCAATTTCAACACCAGAAGTGTTACAATTGGAAGAGCATTCATCACCAATGTTTTGACTGCTGGTAGATGAGTGTCTATTGGTTGATAACTTCTCCTGAGACCGATTCTCATGTAAAGTGCTGATTTCTCTAACATCATGCCTGCCTATGGAGCATCCAGCCTCGTCTTGCTTTGACTTGGAACTAACAACGGTGTCGATTGTGCTAGACTTCGTCTCTGATTTCTTATAAGCAGTTAACCTCTTTCGGGGGTTTGTACTAGGGGCTATTTGCAATCCATCACCATGTTTGATTCTACGTGTCACATGGCGCTTGGTAGCATTGACTTGCTCCTTACGATTCCATTTGTCACATTTCTTGTCATTAGGAGCTCGTAAAGCAACAACGACGCTCTTTTCTGAAGCATTACGTTTCAAATCTTGTTTATCTGTCTTACCCACATTAATCTTCATAAACCTGGACAGTTTGGACTTATTACTATCAAAAGATGGAGGATCAGATTCGTCTGATACCCGTCCCTTGGAGGAATCTCCCCCACTTTCTTCAGAATCAATACTTGAGGTTGACATGTTCAGAATTTCATCTGGAAATCTTCTCAATTCTCTCACCTTTGTTATTTCCCCCGTGGCCAGACTTGTATCAACAATGGTGAACTTCATAGCATCTTTGTTTCGGCTTGGGGTTCGAGGCTTCAGATAACAATGGCGTTGTTGATGAGGAACATCTCCTTGATCAATATTTGTTTCGCTGCTGCAGCCTTTCTCTTCTTTGTTACTATAACCCTCCACTTCATCAAGGTCAAGAAGTGCTGGATCTGCAGCAACTTTGTTTAACACATCACTAACAGAATCAAAGAAGTGAGTTCCTTTCACAAGTTTCCTCCTTGAAAACTTCTTGATACCAGGGATTAGAAATACCAGACAATTTCTGGAAACACCAGCAAACCCATGATCATTAGGCTGCTCAGAATGCCACCCTCTTGCAAGTAAACGAGGCCAAACAGCTTCCCAAAAGAGATCATTTGATCGAGCTTTACTCAAACGATAGCCTCCAGTTAAGAAATCCGTGATTTCTAAAGGTGTAAGCTTGGAGCATGCCTTGCCAATTGGTATTTCTGGGCGGCCCCCAGAAACTTGATTAGACTTGATAGGTTCCATGGCAATGCTAGTAAGGTCCTTCTTCCCTTTACCAATTGCCACTGCCTCTATAAGGGCACGCAGACCAACTTTAGCTTTCACAGCAAACACATATTCTTCGAATTGCACTCTTCCTTCTCCAAATGAATGAACGAGCTAAACAAGAAAATAAAATTAACAGTAAATAAGATGTCAACGTAACTTAGTCAAGGCCTGAGATATAACTTCTTGAGGAGAGTCGAATAGAGAAACAATTTGAGGTTTAAAAGAAACTAAAGAAACTTTTGGCAAGTGTTCCAGAAAAAGTTTGAAGACAATTGGCAAGACACACTTGCTATAAAGCAATTTACTAGTTAGGTGATCTGATGTAAGCTTCTGATTTGTGAGTTTGTCATTTATTGGTCTATGCCTTTCGACTTTATGCATGCAAAGTGTTCTCCAAATGTAACCATTTCCCCACATCACTTTACATATGTTACAAATCACAAAATGAGCAACATTCAGTAAAGTATCAGAGAATACCTCCAGCAAAGTCGTTTTGTATTCCTCTGACAAATTCTGAAGCAAACGGAATAAGAGTTCCTGTTGTCTCAACCCTGTAAATATTCGTTGTCCGTATATACATCTTCTGTTTCTCATCTTTCGGCACTCAGACCATTTATTATATCTGTCCGACCCATAAAACTTCCCATAATAAAATGAAAGTAAGTCACCCATAGATTTTGTCTCAAGAAATTTTTTCACTTGAACAAGATTCTTCCCAAAAATGTACAATCCAAGGAGAAAACCAGCCTCCTCCGTATCAGTCCATGTGTCACCAAAGGAACCAGGAACCATGTAGAAACTTTTGCCTTCACACTCTGGAAGCATTTCAGCTTTGCATCCTTGTTGTAAATGCAGGACTCTAGAAGGGTCTACTTTCACTACACCATCTAGTGCCTCATCTATCAGCTCACCCTTAAGTCTTAGTGCACCATCAGCAAATGTCTTTGTCTCTCTGCTGCTTTCGGGTTGTATGAACTTGTTTTGAACGGACACATTGGTCAAAAGAATAGGAAATTTTGGTCCATCTTTTACAATGTCAACTTCATAGCTAATCCACATTAATGATATAGGTAATCCAACTAAAAATTCACACTTAGGATTAGAAAACATTGCATCATTTGGATTCTCTGTTAGTAGTATGTATGCAGATTTTGTCAGCAGCGGGGGAATTTCAACCTGATACTGCTCTCCAATCCGAGGAAGCAGCTCAGGATCATGAGAAGCATCAGATACACCAGGAGCTCCTTCAGACGATGGTTGATCACCAGAGTCATCATCAGTGAAGCTTTCACTATGATTTATATCCACAAGATCCATCTGTCAAGGAAAATACACAAACCAAACATGGTTGTTCAGCAAATAACAAAATCTCTCTTTTCTCTTCCCCATTTCCCAAAGAGAATAAGCAAAAACTACACCAACATTTTGGAAAGGAGAAAGAAAAAATTCTTCAAGTATTTGCATTGGATGACTATAGTGAGTTACTCCTAGTATAATAAGTAACTTTTTTACGTCCAAATTTTATTTTAAAACAATAAAATATGTTTTGTTAAATTAAAATTTTGATAATTTGAAAATATTCATTTTGAATAATTATTTTATTAAAAAAATTCCAACTTTATCCTATCCCATATCAAAACCTCCACAGGATATCGAAATACTTTATATATGCTATAATTAAGTGCTCAAAAATCCAGATGAATCTAAGGTGAAAAATGAAAACAATAAAAAATAAAAAATATCTTATTTTATAAATAATGTGAAAATTTAAACTTAATGAAAAGATAATTATTGATCAATAACTCCTTCTCAGTTATCGCATGTCCTGAAAAAATCTGGAATAATCAGAGACATAAACGCAATAAAATATATGAAGAAAAACAAATTGTAGAATATCACTAACCCCACAAAAACGCAAAGAAGGAGAGTTGCAGGTAGCTATCAAAGATCAAATAACCAAGAAACCAACATTCCCAGATCCATTTTCAAACCCGAAGAAGCAACAAGGCTACTAACTATACACCATTCTAAGAACAAAAACAAAAGCTTGAGCTTTCCACAGAAACACAGTGACCCTTTAGCCACATTGATCTCCAGAAAGAACCAACTTCAAACATATCAAACATAACCACCAACATTCCAAAGCTTTGGCATCGCCTCACATAATCCAAGAATTCATTAGAAGGGAAAGAGAGAACCACGAAGCTATGATTATAATTACGAAACGATCCCAAAGAATTCAGCTGTTTTATACACTGGGAAGAAACCGATAACCCACGGGAGAAAACCAGCCTTAAATTGCTAATATAGAACAAACAAGCAAAGAGAAAGGCAGAACACAGAAAGTGTGAGCTGATTGAAACAAACAAACAAAGAAGCAAAAGAAAACCAAGAAGCTCAAATTTTTACTATACAAAACTCACCCACCTCCTCCACTCATAAAAACGAAAGAGAAAGCCGTAAAAACTGAACCCAACTGAAAAAAGAGCTAACTTGAGGAAATGGGTGCCCGTGTTTACGCACCGATTCACTCGGTATGAACTAAACAACAAGCAAAAACGTGACACACACACGCACAACGACCACAAACACATATAATACATACATAACACAATCTTCACAAAGTTAAAGAAGAAGAAGAAGAAGAAGAAGCACAGGTGATAACGTACCTGTGTAAAAGAACGAGCTTTAATGTCCAAAAAGACTTGATTTTTTGTGAAGATTTCTGAAAGAGAGGAGACAGAGAGAGTTAATGGCACTGTGGAGCCAAAGAACAAAGTCGTTTCTTTCTTTCTTCCTTCTCGCTACTCGCTCCAAGCCGTGCCTTTTATATGAGAAAAAAATGTATAATAATAATAATATTATTATTATTAATTAATTATTTCTAAAACCTCTTTTTTTTTTCTGATTTAGAGTGAGAAAAGTCGATAGAGAGAGAGAGGGGTGTCTCTCTGGGGGTCTGGTCTCGTCTCTTTCTTAAAGGACCAAAACGGTAACGAACGCGCGAAGGCTTGGCGCGTGTGTTAGGTTGTTTATGTTACCCTCCACCTGGCATGTTATATGTAAGATTCCTATTGCGTGTGATTATACGATGAGAAAGGTCAAATAACAGTTTATAAGAATAACAAGTTAAACGTAAAGTTGAATACGGATGGAGCTGTCTCCTCTGGAACTGATCGGGTGTCGACCGGAGGGTTACTTTGAGATCGGTTTGGCCAATGGTGTGGCGGATTTCAACAGCAGTTTGACCGCAGCTCCTCCCTCAACGCAGAACTTTGTGGGGTCCATTCTGACTTCATGTTGGCGTGAGACAAGGGTTATCGCCGGTTTGTCCTTGAAGTCGATTCTTTGGAAGTCATTAATATTCTTTCCTCTTCCCAGCAAGTTCTGACTGAGGATCTTTTGTTGGTTGCAGGTATTCGAGGGCTCTTATATCGGGACTGGGAGGTGGTCCTGCGTCACGTCGGGCGAGAGGGCAACCAGTGCGCTGACAGACTCGCGGCCTGTTTCAGTTTTTTAGAGCCGGGCTTGTTCATTCTTCGAGAGCCGTCCTGGAGTTTCTTCACCAGGACACGAGCGGGGCTTTGTACCCTTGTCTTTTGTGATCCTTTTGTTCTCTCTCTATTGTAATAATAATAAAAAGTCACTTCGTGATCTCGTCTTTAAAGTTCAAAAGAAGCCCATTGCCTTTCGGGGGAACTACTACAACAAACTCGAGTCAAGATGGTAACTCTAGTTGAGACGATTTAAGCCCTTGATTAATGGCTTTTCTCTGTAGTTTTGTACCCAATAAAACTTAAGATAGCAAAGGTTAATGATCCCAAGACTCGTATTTATATATTTTCGCTGTAGATTTATTAAAAATAATATTTGTATTAATATCAAATTGGCCCGGCTTAATCTCGGTCTCAAAATTAATGGATTCGGCCTAATTTGATTCAGGTTCATATTTTTTAAAAATTTTTGAATTTCAAATTGAGTTTAAATTTAAATTATCCGATTTAGCCTAAAATTTGACAATAAAATATATTATTTTCAATAAAATTATACTATTTTTCAAAAATAAAATTAACAAATTAGGTCGTCAGGTCTGATCAAACTTGGCCTGCCTTAGTCCTTGATACCTGAAAGTACTTCATTCAAACATATTTACATTCTTCTTTTTTCTCTTTTTTTTTTTTGAATATTTCCCTTGATTATCTCCTACAAACATGGACTAGGTGTTTTGATTTACTGAACTAGATAGCGAGGAAATATTGTATAGAACATTATTTCTGATACTACTTTAGTTAATCGCGTATTCGCTATCTTCATTAGTTTTTTTGAGCCCTCTAAAAAGTCAGCTGCTTTAAAAAAAAACTATCAGTGTTTTCCTATTGCTTCCAGTACTATCCTGCTTATTTTGTTGTGCCCGACTTCTTTTATAAGACAAGGCTTTTATTTTCTTAGTTATATCGTGCTTTTTTTAAAATAATAATTTTATTTACATATTTACTCTTTAACTTGTATCACTCTTTTATTATTGCATCTACATGTGGGTTTACTGGAAACAGTCTCTCTATTATGTAAGGGTAAAGTTACTTACTATCAGATCTCTCTAGACTCCACTTTATTGCGGAACTTCGGACTGGATGTGATGATAGCGATAATGATAGATTTATATGTTGTTTTATTAATCACAAGAAAATGGGTGTAAGCTTGGCTCCTGCTGTGCAGATCTTAGTAATTCTTTACTAACTTGAAAAAAAAATCAAATCAAATTTTCAGATCAGGCCAAAATCTCAACCTTTTCTATGATATACGATGCTAAACTGATAATGCTGATTCGAAGTGTCGATGATCATAAAGCTAAAACAATCCCTCCAAGTATATGAAAGGCTCTTTCCATTACCAAATTCAATTTCTACTTTTACATCAACCAAAACAAGAGGAGCAAACAAAAAGAACTTTCACACTTACAACTTCGTCAGACATGAAAACATACAGCAAAATCATTGCAGGGAAAATTTAAGTACAGGAAAAGCTTTAGAGCTTCCATTCAGGCTTCACTCACCAATTTATTTTTGATCTTCTTGCTTACAATATCAACAAATGCTTGCAAATCAGTTGCAACAATATGAGGATGCCTTCTTTATTCACAATCAAACCTGTCAGAAACATCTGGAGTTAGCTTTCAGATGGAGAGCAGGCAACTAGGCACAACATATAAGGATGAAAAAAGCTGTTAGTTATAGCAGTCGCCTTCTGAAGTTACGAGTTGTGCCCTGATAGGTCTTAACTAGCAATCCTACACCTATCCCAATCCCGAGACAAATGCTTAAGCCGATACCAACTCCGACCCTAACACCAGCATTGAACCATGACAATTCCCCTTCTTCCCCTTCTATATATTCTGCCCCTGAGTATATGTGGTTGTAGTCATCAGTCTCTGGCTTGTGATTTGAATATTCTGATAACTGCAGAATTTTGGGAAAAAACAAGAGAAGAAAATTCAAGACAAGGCATAATATGAAGCAAAAAGACATTGGAGTTTCAGTAAGCTCTTCAGAGCCAATCAAATATATGTTCACTAGCTAATGGAGTACAGAATCCAAACTGAACACAGATAAATTTAAGACTCAAATTCAATAATAATGTAATATTCTTGTTACATGTGGAACTGTCATTAACTAAAGTCAATAATAGTTTTCTTTTTTCCCTTGTTCATGGTTTGTATAAAAATTGGATACTTAATTCAGAAGTACAAGAATGCATTTATCATGCATAACTGCATAGTTTCAATAGGTTATTCGAAGTGATATTAATAAGTTAAAAAAAAAAGGATTTAATGTTATTTGTAACTTTAAAAGTGTGGCTGGATTTATATCCACTAACCACGAAGGCAAAACTTTGGATGAAAGTGTTATCATCATTCAGTTGCAGACTAGCAATGGCATATTGAAGACAACATAGGTTGCAATTCATAACAAAAACAGATAAAAGGCCTCCAAGAACACTAAACTTTGTGAGATCACCAACATTTTATTGACAGATACCTGAAGTGGAAAACTAGAATGTGCATTGTTCTGGTTGCATCACATTCTGGTATGGAGTGCAACATCGCCATTTGCGTTTGTCTTTTACGAGGACAAATTTGCAAAGTTTTCGTCAGGACAATTGGAGAATCAGAGAAGGACCCTGCAACATAGACCTCAATTGTTGGTGATGTGAGGTCTGAACCCATAAATTGTTTTGTCTTCAGGAAACCAGTTCCAACTGTTAAATCTGACTCGCAATTCATGCTCCATTTCTGGCTACAGCTCCTTGATTCTCCAACAAATCCATTACTGTTACATAATTCTAAAACCCCAGATAAGATGATGATCTCCTTATCAAAAACATCGAATTTCACACTCCCTGCCATCCTTATGATATCAGTGCTAACAAATGTAGCTTCTTCAGATTTCTT
This sequence comes from Erythroxylum panamense, assembly GCA_027123425.1. Taxonomy (NCBI): domain Eukaryota; kingdom Viridiplantae; phylum Streptophyta; class Magnoliopsida; order Malpighiales; family Erythroxylaceae; genus Erythroxylum; species Erythroxylum panamense. The sequence goes on along the minus strand of JAOTIZ010000203.1, from coordinate 48,289,734 downwards.
ATCCAACCTATCCCTTCTAAGAAGAGTTGATGCTGCACCAGAACTGATACCTATTGTAACACCGTTTACTTCGAGAAGGGTATCAGGATATAACGGAATATGATTTACTGTGAGGAACTCAGGAGTTGAATCATCAATCTCACATTTGCTAACTCGCACGTAGAACACTCTCAAATCAAGCCAAGGTAACAAAGCCTTAATTTTAGGTTGATAAGAAGTGAACCTTTTAGATATATGGCCATTATCTCTTGGCACAATTCCGTTGGGTGCTTCACCAGAATTCTCCATGACCCTAAAGAAAATAATCCCTTTTGTCAATAAAATCCTCCCACCATGATTTCCATGCTAACTTAGGGATACCCATTCCAGTGAAACTTTTAGGAACATAAAGAAAACCTGCAGCCAAGTCAACATGGTAAATCCAACGTACCAAAAGAACCTGATTTGGTATTGAGAAGGCAAAAGAAAATTGAAAAATAACCAGGAAACTTTGCATATCACAGAGGGAGAGAGGAAGAAACAGCTACTACTAAATGATTCAAACCAACTGTTTGTGTATTAGATTTGCAGGAACAAATGTAAAAGTAGGAAACAAGAGAAGAGGTGTATGGATAGGATTACTATGAAGCATGAATCCTGCATGTAAGAAGATGTAATCCAGCTACTGTGACTATTAGCAACTAAATTCAACAAACTAGTCACTAACCAACATGGAAATCGCAAAGGAAGGAAATGAAACAAAAGGTTAATTACTACAATTGAACTGTAATATGTGATTCATCCAGTTCAGAGAGAGACATAGTACCTAAGAAGTTAAGAACGAAAGGAATCGAAAGCTAGCGAGTAATGGACTTGAGAAATAAACGGTTATTTCTCTGCATAAAGGCAGAAATAAAATGTAAACTTTTTGTACCAGAAGCAGAAACAAGAAGATAAAGGGATAAGAAGATGAGAAATATAAACTGGAAAAATATATACCCATTCCAAATACAGAAAAGTCCAAAAAGTGATTGCTGAAATCCATAAAAGCACTGTCATGAAACCCAAAACAGGTCACCTCAAAACTAATTGCACCTATTTTGACAGTCCAGACCTAACATAGAACTCGACAAAAGAGAGAAGGCAACCGAGCAAAATAGGTTTAGAAAGCGAAACACTTGAACTAATGAAAGTAATCGCCAGAAAACATACTAACTACACCACAGAACTGGAAAAGAAACCAATACAAATTACTGAAATTAAACCCCTTGTTAAAGTGATACGACAGGTGAAAAGGAAAGCAGAGGAAGATAAAAACAAAAAGCGAAATTGCCTGCAATAAAAGACATATTCACGTGACAAAAGCAGACAAATCTCTCTCACACACAATTGCTGTATGCCTACACTTGTTAATGGCAAAAGTTTCAAACAAAACATTGTTTAATACGTAAAAAAAAAACTCACCTCAAGTATCTTAAACCTTGTTCCTCTATGGGACCTCCATAATCCTATACGATCAAGTTTGAGGCCACGGTGAAAATCTAGTCGCCTCAGACGATACAAAACGGAGCTTTCGATATGTAAACAGCAAACCAAGTTATCAGATACAAAAAGAGATCACAACCCAAGTTCACAAATTACACGATCAATCCTGGGTTACCGCTAAATCGAACTTTATCTACGTACAGTCATTTAACAAATAGCGAACGACCCAGTTCTCCAAATCCCAGAAACTAAACTGGGTTGCCTTTGGTTTGATCAACAATTTAGAAACAATGATCAAAGCCAAACCTTGAACCGTGGGGGAGGTAGGGACGGGTGCAAATTGCGTATTGAAGCAAATTCTATTAAATCGGAGAAGTGGGGTCTGCGTGAGTCCCATTTTTCTTCAGATCCTATCCATGGAAAAAAGTGAACAGGTTTCACAAGGCCGATGTAATTGAAAGGGATGTGCATGCGTGTCTTCAGATACGTGAATCCACCACTGCAACGTAGTTTGCCGACTATGTGTTTCACAAGGGCGATGTAATTGAAAGGGATGTGAATGCGTGTCTTCAGATACGTGAATCCACCACTTCAACGTAGCTTGTCGACTATGTATTATGATTTCCGTTTTGGGCTGTCCAAGTGTTATTCACTCCAACGCTCGATCAAAGCCATTGAAAACAAAATTCCTCAATATTTTTACCTAATAATCAAATTTTTTGTACAAATGTATTACTACAATACTATATATAATAGGGATAATAAGTTATTTTTTAATTTTTTGTTTCAATATCTAACTTTCTAAAATTTTTAATTAAGTATTTAAAAATAGGGCATGTGAAAATTAATATTAAAAAAGTTATGAAATTCTTCAATTTTATAAAATAATCATGTAATTCTTCATATTTATAAAATAACTTTTCAATTTTTTTGATAAATAATTGTGAAATTAAAAAAATAAAATTGTTCATTTGATAATATAAAATAAAATTGAATTTATAATTTAAAAATTAAATAAAAATTGAAAATTCAATTTAGGATTTCTTAAAATTTTCAAAAATTTGTAATTTATTATCCTTATATAACATATAATATGATATAAACCCTTTTTTTTACTTTTTTATCTTTTATGTTATATATAGGATATGAGAAATTCTACTTTCACTTAGGAGAGATTAATCACCATTTCCACCACAATCCATCTTAAGATACACCTTTTTAGGCTATTGTATTTTAATTACAACACAAAGATTGTCTTTGAGACTCATGCAATACTTAATTTCATCTTTTAGTTTTTGGATATTGTTTAAAACTAAATATTAATATCTTCTTTTTTAGCGATGATTAAATTCGAACCATTGATTTAAATATAAAAAATGTAAATAAGCTAATATTTCGGTTTAATGATATTTTAAATATTTTAAATTTATTTTATAATAATTTAATATCGATTGAAGTTATAAACCTCTCATCTTATTGATTTAATTTTTGATCTGATTTTTAAAATATTATTTTGACTGTATCTAAAGTGAAGTATTTAGTGGAAACATTTTACGTGGATGAGAATTAAAATCAAATAATTGAAAACGACTGCCACAAAGAACTCACACAAAGGAGACCAGAAAAGAGTTAAAGAGCATCAGTATCCATTTAACTTTTTATTCCATATTCCTTTCCTTCCCCTCGTGGAGCCAACTAGTATGCATTTATTTCTACAGCTTTATTAATACTTTCAAACGGTAAAAATATAAAAAAAGGTATGAGAAAATCAAGCCTTGCCCTAATTTTTTAAAGGTAAATTATTCCCGCGTATTTTTAAATCAATAACAATTTATTACAAATCTCTCGATCGAATCTGTTGCACAGAATTTACTTAGTGTAGAGTAACTGATTGATGTAATTTACAGGCTATTGCGTCAATTCAAAAATTTGCCCAGTATAAATCTAAAGGATAATGAATGCGTATTCCTTCGCTTCAAAACAAAATTCAAGTTTTTATTTATAAATTTTTAAAATTCACTATCAATATTTTACTTTTTTATGAAATACAAAAAGGCTCCCATTTAAAAAGCTTATATGAAAATATTTAGGGATAATAATCGGTCAGCCTTTGTCAATTTTTTTTAAAATAAAAAATATATAATGATGTTTTTTTAAATAAGCTTAAGTTTGGGTTGCTCAAGCCCAGGCCTACCCAAAACCTAATTATTTTAAGTAAAACAATATCGACTTGTTTAAAATAATTAAGTCTCTAATCATTATAAGCCTGGAGTTAGCCTATAGATTGTTCATTGAAAACAACTAAATTTAGATCCATGAACTAGAAATTGCCATCCTTATTCATCTTTATATAATTATTGAATATTAAATAAATTATCACATGAATAATCACCAATGTGTTTGTCACTTAAGGTTTAAGAACCATGTTGAAAAATACAAAAAGTTACATAACCCCTTTAAATATAAATTTTCACATATCTTATTAACTAACATTAACAAAACATTAATGGAAAATATTTTAAATTAAAATCGTTTAATTTTTAAAGATAATTTACAATTTAAAAAAGTTAAATATTAAAACAAAAAATAGAAAATTAACTTTTCTTACTTCGTTATCCCTACTCATTTCCATGAACACAGGTCTCCGTAAAGTCGTAAGACTATGTATGGAAGCTGACGCCTGCCCAATGCCGGAAGATCAAGGAAGTTGGTAACCTGATGACAGAGGAGTCGGCGACTGAATGCCCGGACGATGATATGGAAGGAATACGACCCATAGAGATTTCACGTGAAATGAAAATTTGCACCTATTGGCAATTCGGAATCACATATTATCTCGAGCTTCGTTTGACTCACCTCAACTCGAAGTCAACAAATCAAGTTGGAATTGAACTAACCTCATGTGTGAGTTTTCAATAAAATAGGGCCTACTCAGTTTCAGCTCAACTCGAGGTCTTATTTTTATATTTAAAAAAAAACAATGTTATTTTTATTTTAAATTTTAAAATAAAAATAAGATAGATTGGACAAGTCAAACTTGGGCCTGACTGCCTTGAGCCCAAGTTCAAAGCAAGAGGATTTTATCTATCAATTTCCGGTCGAATGAGACCAGGTCCGGATTGGCACAGAGTTCAAATTGTTTTCATGAATCCTCGTAGATGAACTCCAATAACTACCAAAATAATGATACATAACTACCTCCATTTGCAACACTAAAGGCCCCTATATGTAAAGCAGGAAATCGTTTCCTCGACTTGAATTGTTGTTGCTGTCACCATCAAGTGTGGATTCTCTTAATAGCTATAACTTCGAAGCAAACATAACATCCAGAAGATTTTTCAGATTGTTCAAATGCCTTCGTTTAATTGGACACCATCTCATATGCTGCTATCTGGTTTCTATATGTCATGTAACTTGGTGAGAACCTTCTCATATATGGCAAAATCAGTCCAGCCCAGCCTGGTCCGAACCAGTTCAGTTGAAACACCAAACTATGTCAAGCTTCAGGCTGCCAGAGCCTGGACTGCAAAAAATAAATTTTGGGCCGCGTCCGGACAGCCTTGCCACCCTTGTTCCTCTACACTATGTAGACATCGATAGTTCTAAGTTATTAACTAACCCGTAACTGGCTACTTAAGACCCTCAGTTTTGGTTTGAATGTCATCAAAGGATTCGCAACCTCACATAAACCTTTCAATTGGCTCTAACACCTTTTGACGCGAGTAGGACATTATAATCTAGAAAACACACACAAATACACCCTAATTCAATTATAGACAGGTTTAGTATAGGAAACAACTTCACAAAAACCTTGCAACACAAGTCCGGAACTTAGTTTTGTGCCACTTACAAGTGTCTGCTTACCCTGTGACAAACT